>BQNB010075331.1:5083-31502 GCA_026074375.1 Tanacetum coccineum
CTCATTTACCTAAGTAAAACTTCACACATATCTCTTGGTCTCTCTCCCTAGCCCACGGCTCAAAACAACCTACCTAAATAATCTATACAAATTTTTCTAGCAAGTATTAAAGTGATCTAACATCATATCTAAGGTATCCTAAAGTGTATTGAAGGTTTGGTTTAGTGTTTTAAAGGGTTAATCAAGAAAGGTGCAAGATTAGGGTTTTTTAGAAATTAGGGTTTTCTAAGTCTTGAAAGCTTGGGTTTTGATTCGAAACTCGGGTTTAGATTTTGTTACTCTTCATCATACTTCATCATAAGGTCATCTAAAAACTCTAAACTTTTTACATTTGTTGTTTTATATGTATATGATGTTTATATAGTAAATCACCATCTAGGAAACATATTAACATGTAAAATGGATTTTTACTCTTGATCATGGTTTGATATACTTTGTCATATGTTATATTGATGTTAAGAACATGTTATAATGGAAGCATAAACATTATACAAGTATGGATCACTTTACAAAAAGTATATATAAACTAGTTGCTTAAAAGTTTACTTATTAAGTAAATGGAATGCAAGGACAGGTAAATCTTGGACAAGATCATTGGTAAGAGACATGCTTTGTTTTTACAATTGGACACAAGTGAATATTTTTACATTACGATTACGTGTTTCCCGAAGGCGATAACCCTTTGAGCCCACAATCATGAACTGTCAATTGCTAGTGTAGTGAGTGCGAATGTTATGAATAGATCTATTTGGGATTGACATCCCCGTTCGGGCGATTAGCTATCACTGGACAAACGAACGTATACCATGTCGGATTTGGGATGTTGCGGGTTAGAACATCATCGCGGGAAATGTTGGCAATTTATATTGCAATTCATTTATGTCGAGCTTCAGTGTCACGAGCTTAGGGAAACATAATTATATTTTTGTGATGTTTGCATCTGTTGCATTATCATACACTTGGGAAATCTTGTGGTCCTACATTATACATTTTACAAACCTATGAATTCACCAACATTATTGTTGACGTTTTAAAGCATGTTTTCTCAGGAGATCAATGAGGTACAAGACAAGGGTACATTGGTGGTCGTTATTATGAAAGTCATATGCATTAAATATTTGGTTGCATTACATTTTGGGGAAATATTTATTATGGACTAGAATCTTTGTATTTTAAACAACGAACAAATGAAGCTTCGGGCTTTTGTAACAAACAATTTGTTAAATCTAATGTATCAGTTTTAAACGACTTTTAAATGGTCGTTCTTATATATATCTTGTGCTGTTGATTTATGAAGTAACACTCTCAGACTCATACTCCGTTGCGACCCAATTTGGGGGTGTTGCAAGAAGACTTTATAATCCATATCTACAACAAATAAATCATTAGAAAGAATATTTGGGCGGTAAACAAATTTCATAAAACGGTTTGGTAAAAAAACACAAACCTTGAAAGCAAAAAGAAAACCAGTCAACGAATAACTCGGAACATGATTGGGTTTTTTGTCTCAATCCAGCAAGGTGCTCAAGCTTATGTTTTGAATAAACAATTCTAATGGAATCATAAAGTTGCTTCCAAATGTGCTCACCCCAAGGAAATGAGTTCCAAGCATCAAGATTGTCAACCATTCTCAAAAATACATCATCCACCACTGATACCAACTCTCGGCCCATGAAAATAACCTCCAAAGATAACAACAAACAGACTCGAATTGCGTATTCATCACTGAGTTTGGAAAACTTTTCTTCATTCTCAAGTAAGCTATAACATCAATGATATTAACATCATACCATATCTTCTCAGGAAATAACCGATTACGAAAGGGGATATCACCATTCCTATACTTACAAAAACTAAGCGACCCAAATTTAAAACCAGTAAGAAGGCAAAACTCACGACGTCCAAAATGGAGACTATGGCCATTAACATGATATATGAGAGGCAAATCAAAGTTATCATCGTCACTACAACACTGTTTTTGAAGAACATAATGGATCATACCATCATCGTTCTCAACATACGTTATATCAAGCCAAGGTCCGAAACATGTTGTGTGAAACAGTGTACGACGGTCTTCGTTAAGTCTATCTTTGATTAACTAGAGTAAACGAAGTTTGCTTCTAACATGAATCGTAGCAGGATATTCCTATATTAACAAATAAAGTATTAGTTTAGTAATTTGGATTTATCATAGATGATAATGCCGCAAAACATAAAGACTAAGACAATTGTATAGCATAACTAGAAAAAATGTTTGCTTTTTAAAAACTATGTACAATGCAGTTTAAGGAATGGTTCAAGGCAGTTGTTCAATGATAACTATTAATGAAAACACACTAACAAACCCGCTAAACATGCATAAGCTTCAAATGATCTAAACTGTTAATTAAACGGTTGTATGAATCATCGTCAAATGATAAAGGGTTGAGAAATCAAATCGACACTACCAAATATTGGGTTATAATCCTTGCTGAGAAATCAAATCGACACTACACAAAAAAACTGAAACATCAACACTAAACTAAACAATGTCAACAAAGAAACATACAAAATTTATAGATCTACATGGCAATAAACTAACCTAAGCATTGGCAAGAACTTTTTTGTGTATCTTACTATGTGAAATATTATAGATCTACAAAAAGAGAAGACTTACCATTGCATTCGATTGACAATCCCTCATAAGATCAAGATTTTGATGTGTGTGTTTTTATTATGTGAATAATTTTTGAATTGAAATGAAAATTCAAAAAGAGTAAAAGAGAAAATTGAAAAAAAAAACAGTAAAAAAGATTATGTAAGATTGGTGTACCTTCCCAATGAAAAACAATCACACCGACGCCGCCGGTAGAGCAGAGAGAAGAAATCAGTAGAGCGGTAAAGCATCCAACGTGGACAAACAAACAAAATAGTACTTCAAGGGTATTCGGGTAATTTTACATTAAGTAGTAGGCCAGTCGACTGTTTTGTGGGCAAGAAAAAAGTACCTTTTAGTGGACACGTATCAGCAACCTAAGGGGGTAGAGCAGTAGTAGAGCATGACCATTTTAGGAATTGAGATGACTTTTGACCAAAACACGCCAAGTGGTTGTACTTCAGATGAATTGAGATGACTTTTTGAGATCCAAAACAACGACCAGAGTGGTTGTACTTGTCTGTATAGACATAGGAATTTTTTACCTATACACTGTTGGAGGTCCATTTTGCTGACATGTTGAAGAAAAAGGAAAAATTTACAGACTTTTTACCTCGTTTCCTTAACTCTTCACCTAAAATGTTAAAACACATCTATATCTGACGATAACTTATTACTCGTTCGACAACTTTAATTAGTATGTCGATGACGGGCTGAAAATATAAAAATAATAATTACTATTTTAAATCAATGAAAGTACAATACATAAAAAAGTTTAATGACTAAATTGATACCATAAAAAATGACAACGAGTGACTGTCAAAATAACGTTGTTTAACATAGTTGTTTATCCTGTGAATGAAATTGAAAGTGAGTTGCGTTAATAATAGCCTAATATATGGGTCGTCGTATAACTTGCATGTCGAGTGGGTGAACCATTTATCTATATACTTAAGAGCATGATAGAAAATGCCAAAATAGCTTGTTTATTGTATACTATCATAAAGATGAAAACAAAAACGACAACTCCGTCTGTCGTTTTATAACTGGGCTAACGATGGCCTGTACCTATTGGCCAATTTCGTCTTTCGTATAAACTTGGGGGTTTTTTTGGTTTTTATAAACAAAATCTTATTAAACGCTTCGCTTATACGTAAAATCTTCCGGATCATTCTCAGCTACCTACGATCATCTGTTGGTATGGGGCTTTTTCAAATTTTGTTTTCCTGTGTGTTTGTGTATTGCATGTTTAATGTTTTCTCTCTTTGTGTTTTGTTACTGACGGTTGGTCTACATAGGTTGCGCTATATGATTTTTTTTGAACGGCGGATATTATTAAAAACTAGCAAGGAGCTAGAACTTACAAAGAAACAATATGAGGATTTTTAAGCCAATCTATCCAACTAAAAGAAAATTTACATCTATGTTTACACCAAAGAAAAGAGCGAGCCACCACCTCGTCAAACATAATCGCCTTCGACAGACTATTTGGACCGAAAATACTTTTGTTGCGGAAGATCAAAATATACCACCACATAATATAACAGACTCCTTCCAGCAGCTTTTTGTGTTTAGATTCGAGACGGATATTAACTAGCCACTCAAGCCATTCCTCGTATGAAGAGACCTCCGTAACATTAAGATCCCACCAAGCCAAAATCTTTTTGAAGATATCTCTAGCAATGTGACATGTAAAGAAAATATGCCTACTTGATTCCACTTCCTTATTACATATAGGACATAAAATCGACTCTATATCCATACCTCTTTTAGAGATGTTAAAACGAGTAGGCAAGCTATCCATCTTAAGTTTCCAAGCAAGAATATTGACTTTAATGGGGACTACACGTATCCAGCGAGTTTTAGACGATACCAAAGGTAAAGATCTATCGCAATCTCCTTCCGAATAGATGCAACCGAGAACTCTCCATTACCTGCCAAGGACCATATCCATCTATCCTTCATATCGACAAGTGAAACACCCTCCATATTCTTCAAAAGCTGATTATATTGATCATGTTCAACACCACTTCTAGGAGCTCTACGAAACGATAAGGACAAATAGACATGGGACATCTTGCTGGCCATTGTCACGTTCTTATGCGTCTCTAAAGCATACGCTCTTGGATATAACGATTTGAAAGTGTAGTCACCCCTTCAAACATGATCTCAGAAAAGAGTATCTTCCCCATTACCCATTTTTTTGTGAAGAAAACCCATCAAGTCGATGCCCTTATTCTTGAGATGATGGACCTCTGAAACTATATCCAACCATAAAGACGGATTATGATTTTTAACATGCATACCAAGTTTACCGTCATCACCATGAATCCCTTTTATAACCTTAGCCCATAAAGATGATTGTTGAGACCAAAACCTCCACACCCACTTAAACAAAAGAGCTTTATTTAACGCATAGAAACATGAAACTCCAAGACCGCCATTATCTTTAGACGCCAATACTTTGCTCCAACTAACCCAAACCTGCTTCTTACCATTTTGATCGATGCCATTAAAAAAATTACGTCTGATCGATTCTATTTTATGAAGAACCTTCAATGGAGCTTTAAATAAAGACATATGGTAGATCGGCAACGAACCAAGAACATCTTTTAAAAGGGTTAACCTCGTACCGATCGAGAGCATCTTTGTCTTCCATTTAGATAAGCGAGCTGCAATCTTATTAACGATCTCATTCCATGACTGAATTCGTGACATTAAGCAGCCTACTTTTGACCCAAAATATGAAAAAGGAACTTTAAGGATCGCACACCCAATTTTCATAGCAGCTTGTTCCACTTGAGCATTAGAAATCGAGATTCCCATTAGTTTACTTTTGGACAAAATGATATGTAAACTAGAAGCCTTGTGGAAACATTCCAGCACACGAATGATAGTATCTATGTTAACATCACTCCAATGACCCATAAAGACCGCGTCATCCGCGTAAAAAAGATGAGACACTTGGAGAGAAGATCCGAGGTGAATGCCTTTAAACATACCCGCGTTCACCACTCTTTGCACCGAGATATGGAGACTTTCCATGATCAAAATAAACAAAAAAGGAGAGAGCGGGTCGCCTTGCTTGAGACCTCTATGAAATTGGAATTCATTGGTTGGGCTACCATTCACAATAACCGAGCCTTTGGAAGAAAGAAGACAATTACGTATCCAACCGCACCACTTATCACCAAAACCAAATTTTTTTAAGATGTCGTCCAAGTAATCCCAACGAACCGAGTCGTAAGCCTTTTCGAAATCTACCTTGAAGAGCATCGTTTGTTTCTTTTTCTTCTTACACCATTGGAAAAGCTCATTTAAAATAAATGAACCATCTAGAATTTGTCGGTTCGCAACAAAAGCGGATTGAACATCATTCACTATATCCCCCATAACAACCTTTATACGATTTGCCAAAATTTTGGCTATGATCTTGTATAAGCTTCCAATTAAAGTAATAAGACGAAAATCTTTCACCATTTTAGCCTCTTGAGTTTTTGGGATTAAAGCAATGAAGGAGGAATTGCAACCTTTGGGGAATTTTCCATATTAAAAGAAGTATAAAACAGCTTCTACCACTTCATTTTCCATAAAAGACCAATATCTCCTATAAAAGCCGAAAGAAAAACCATCTGGCCCAGGGGATTTATCAACCCTACAATCCCATACCGCTTTCTTAATCTCACTTTGAGTTATATTATTTTCCAGGTCCATTTGTTGATCAGGAGTCAATGCGTTTGGGAAATCCATCTCAATGTGTAGACGATCACGAGGAGGTTTGTCAAAACGACAAGCAAAATGAGAGAAAAACTCACTTTTGACCAATATGGGATCTTCAATCCATCTACCCTCTACCAGGACACCACGGATAGCAAGTTGATTCCTTTTTTTATTTAAGACCCCATGAAAGTACTTCGAATTTTCATCTCCTTCGATCGCCCATTTGATCTTAGATTTTTGGGCCATCTCCAATGAATCTAGCTTGTCTAAATCTTGTAAGGATTTAAAGGCATTCATGCATTTATTTAGAATATCTGAATTGCCCTCCCCTCTATCTAACAACAAGTCTAATTCAGCAAGTTCATCTTTTATACCTTCTTTATGATTTTTTGATCTTTCCTTGTAAGCTTTGATCCATATGCGAATCTTCTCTTTGAGGAACTTTAATTTTTTCATTAACTTTAATATGGTGTTCAAATCGTTCACTTGGGCATCCTTCCATGTTTGTTCCATAAAATTATCGAAGCCATCCAATTCAAACCAATAAAAATAAAATTGAAACGGAGTTGGACCATA
This sequence comes from Tanacetum coccineum, assembly GCA_026074375.1. Lineage (NCBI taxonomy): Eukaryota > Viridiplantae > Streptophyta > Magnoliopsida > Asterales > Asteraceae > Tanacetum > Tanacetum coccineum. Next base: position 12,015 of record BQNB010075331.1, read on the forward strand.
ATCGAAATGAGACTCACGGAGTAAAATAGGCCTATGATCTGATAAGTAGCGGTCCAAAGTAATAGCTGAGATGTTAGGACACGAGTTCAGAAGACCTTCCGATATAAGAAAGCTATCGAGTTTGCTTATCTTCGAGGCTGATTTATGACACCAAGTGAACCTATACCCATCTAGAGGAACATCCTCCAAACCGGAAGTAGAAATGAACGAATTGAAAGCGTCTGCACCTTGGACATTAAAAATGGAGCCATGTCTTTCTTCATGAGTACGGACTTCATTAAAATCACCCATTATAACCACGTCATCATTCCAATTGTTAAGAACTGAGATCAGGTAATCCTACAACATCTTTTTTTTGATAACTCCTGTGGAGCGTAGACAGAAATAATAATAATCTTCTTACCATTAGGAATCCATTCGCCTTGAATCATCACAAAGTAGTCTGAAATTGTGAAGTTGATCTTGCGAAACATTCTCGGATCCCAAATACAAAGAATACCTCCCGAATTTCCAAAAGAAGGACTATACACATGTTCAAATCTCAAGTTACCCCAACACAGTCTGATATTAAATAACTCAATATCCTCCATTTTAGTTTCTTGTAACGACAAAAAATTCACCTTGTGTTTATCACATAACTCCTGAACCCAGTCTTTTTTAGCCTTCTGGGCAAGGCCTTGTATGTTCAAAGATAAAAAATTCATTGGATACCTTCGTTCACTCCTTGATGATCGATGATATCGCCAATGTTTTTCGTGCATCCCTCCATATCGAAGCCCATAGTTTGTCCAACTTTGATTAATTCTTCCATAATTTGTAAGATTGAACCTCCAGAACGTGGTATCTCGCATTTTTGGAAATGGCCTGAGCATGTTGATGAAGAAGTCTTTTTTGCATCCGAATCCACTTTGTCATCATGACCATTAAGGGGGTAGTCTTCCCTTTCCATTTCAAACTTTTTTGGAGGACTGCTTTGAGCGTCTTGATCAATAACAGGGGTAAATCCAAGGGGTATTGCAAGTTATCCTCAGAATTATAAACGCCGATGTTGTTGTCATTTTTCTTTTTGAGTAACTTATAGATATCAAATGGGTCCTCAGAATGAGTACCCTTCTGATCATCGTCACCACCCTCCTTCCTATTTACATGGAATTGTTCTTTCTCAAAGACTGTTTCAGCGACCTCTTATATATCACTTATTCCATCCACGTTTTTGTTTTCATCGATAGTGCCCTCCTTACTCGCCTCGTCATCATACTTACTATCGTCCTCTTCTTCTTCTTCGTCAAAGTCAGGGACCCATCCAGAAACCTCTTTAGCCCGTACCCAAAAAACTTTACCTTGAATAATAATTTTGAACGACTCATAAATGTTCTCAACTAGTTTTGTTTTAATACAGATTCTTTTACTGTGAAGATATCCTTCCTCCTGTTCATCGAAATAAAGTAGCTCTCCCCATTTAGATGTAATACACACGAAAGTGTTTTTGGACCACGCTTTAAGTGGTATACCTTCAATGTCTACCCACGTAACTCTTTCGTTGATGGAGAAATCATTGGAAGCTTGAATAATTTGAGTAAACCATGATCCAGTACCCACATTAGACTTGAACCTCTCTTTAGCAATTTTTGTATTGAATTCCATCATCACCTAAAATCCTCCCATATATTTTATCTTGATGCTATCGAAACCTTCAACAGCTAGGACCTTTTTCAAGTTTGTTAAGGAAGTAAGATCTTTAACTTCTCCTATCAAAGCTGTAGAATAGTTTGTTAAGTTAACACATGTTTCATCAAGCACGATCGCCGGTGTTTCCTCGTTCTAATGAAAAGATTGTGAACCTGAGTTAACAGCATGAGCATAAGATCTAATATACCCATTCGCCCTCTTCCCCTTGTGTACTTCCCTTGGAACATTCATCTCCCTTTTTTTAAATGAGGATTGATAGTTGTTTTTAGGCAATGGTGTTCTCTGAAACCTTGCAATGTTTGCATGAAGTTTGAAACTCCTAATCCATATAGTGCAAAGATTATTAACCAAGCGATCAACGTCGAAAACCTTAATAAAACGAACAAAACCAAACCTTTTACCCGATTTGGATCTCTTATCTGGAATGAAAGCGTCCACTACCGTCCCATATTGCTTACAAACCGTCCAAAGCTCTTTAGCAGAACACTTATCCGGAAAATTCGTGACAAATATGGATGAGGAAATCTTCCTTACCTCGTCCTCCTTTGATCGATGCTCCCCCATAATGATTGATAACGAAAAAAAAAATTTATTAAAAAAACGAAGAATTTAAAAATAATATAGAGAAAATTGAAATTAGGGTTTTGAAAAATTAGGCTTGGATGAAAAATTAGGGATTGAATGAAAATTTTTAGGGTTTGAACAATTGGGTGAAGACGATAAGAGACGAAGCACCCGAAAACCCAAAACGAAACATGAATCTAAATAAAATTAGGCTTGAAGGAGTCGCCTGTGGATTCGGATGTGGAATAATAGCCATTGCACATCCCGGTGGTATTTTTTTGAGTGAAATATGCTTGTAAAATGTGCATAGCAAGATAGTTTTACCCACTGCGCTATATGATTATTGCTCTTTTTCTTGATGCCTCATTCTGCCCTTGACATTGTGTTGTTTAGAGGTGGCAAATGGGTTGGTTTGGGTCATGGGTCATGGGTCAAATGGGTCATGGGTCAAATGGGTCATAGGTCAAACAGGTCATGTTTTAAAAATGGGTCTAACGGGTCATGGGTCAAACGGTTTGGGTCAGGTCGACCCACTAAATTTTGGTGTTTTCATACATTTTTGAATGTTTTAAATGTTTCGTCAGTCTTTTTACGTTTTCGTCTGTTTTTTTACGTTTTTGCTCGGTTTCTTACGTTTTCGTAAGATTTCTTACATTTTCGTCTGTTTTTTTACGTTTTAGTCTGATTTCTTACGTTTTCGCCCGATTTCTTACGTTTTCGTTCGATTTCTTAAGTTTTCGTCCGATTTATTACGTTTTCGTCTGTTTTTTTATGTTTATCGTCCGTCTGTTTTTTATGTCTTCGTCTGATTTCTTACGTTTCCGTTCGTCTTTTAACGTTTCCGCCCTTTTTTACATTTTCATCAGATTTCTTACGTTTTCGTCTGTTTTTTTACGTTTTAGTCCTATTTCTTACATTTTCGCCCGATTTTTTACGTTTTCGTCCGATTTATTACATTTTCGTTCGTTTTTTTACGTTTATCGTCTGATTTCTTACGTTTTCGTTTGTTTTTTGTGTTTTCGTCTGATTTCTTACGTTTCTGTTCGTTTTTTACGTTTTCGCCTGTTATTTTTACATTTTCGTCAGATTTCTTACGTTTTCGTCTGTTTTTTTACGTTTTCGTCCAATTTCTTACGTTTTCACCCGATTTTTACGTTTTCGCCTATTTTTTTACGTTTTCATCAGATTTCTTACGTTTTTGTTTGTTTTTTTATGTTTTTGTCTGATTTCTTATGATTTCGTCTGTTTTTTACATTTTCGTCCTTTTTTACGTTTTACATTCTTCAACCCCTTTATCTTTATCTTTCTTTGTTTTCACCCTTTATCTTTACTTTTCTTTTTCATTCTTCAACCCCTTCAATGCTTACTGATACTTCATTACTAGCACCTTGTTTGGTTTATTCTAGTGCTAGCTTTGTCTCAGTCCGCATTCTTCCCATTCTCACTTTTACTCCTTTTTTCATATCATACCTAGGGACTCTTCTACACTATCTAGTGGAGTGTTCCTGGGTAGATCCCTTCGGTTCTGGCTGGATCGTGGAATAGATACCTATGCCTAACCACCTTTTAACTCCAAATAATTAAATACATGGTCAGTCTTTTGGTATTGCCACTTGTTTCCATTCACACCATTCAAAATTGCTCCCCCTGCATATGTGCATCGATATTCGAAAAGGTTTTGCACATACGAGGAAGAAGCTGCACTAGAGTCATTTAAGATCACATTTTCTCAAGTTATATATTTTTAAATCAAATTCTCTCCCCTTATCTAAAATGTCAAATCGTTTGATATTTTAGATATCAATTAATTTAAAGTTTAAGCATTTGGGGAGAAAATGTTCCAATTATTCACAAGCCTTATTTGGAACATTTTAATGCTCCCCCTCAAATTATGAGGGATATTATATAGTGTTTGAGGATTTTGAATTTACTGAGAAATTCTTGAAAATTCGTACTCAAACACTATATATGCCAAATTTTAGTCTTCACTACTTATTAACATATTCATAAGATTTGTAATACCAGAGATGACCTGAATGTGTAGAACAAAGTATGTCAAAGTCATATTGTCCGTTGTAGTAATTGGAGGTCATTCATGTATTCTCTTCCACCAACAAACTTTTATAAGCTTCTCTTGAACCGTCTATCAAGCAAGAGGTTGTCATCCTGATCTTTCTCTGTCCAAGAACTCTTTGGCATTGCTTAAACTTTCTTTCCAAGTTATGAAAGTCTTTGCTTCAAACTTAGAGGATGAAACAAATTCAGATACATTTGTAACTTGAGCTTGTGTGGTTGGTGGTGTCGGTGTTGATGTTGTCTTAGCTTCCCTATAAACCAGCAATCATTTCTTGAGTAGATTCAGAACTTTCTTGCAAGCCACATCAAGTAGTCTTAATGTATATATCCCAGATATTCGAAGTACACAATTAACCCTTTCAAGAATTTGATACCGCAACACCAATGTCAATTAAGTCTCGGATAAGCGCATTTCTTTCTTCAGGATAGTGATGATAAAAATTGTAATACCAAAGTCAACTAAGTCCTGGATGTAGACAATTAAATCCTTTAAATAGTCGAAATGATAACTTCAAAGTCAACTAAGTCTCGAAAGTAGACATTTCTTCCTACAGGATACTGACTATCTAAAGGGAATCATCATGCCTATGTGTACTTCTTTTATCAAAGATTTCTATTACTTTTAAGAATAAGCTTAGAGATTGACCGGTCAGGTAAAACATTAATTGAATCAGACAGAATTCTTCTCACGCTTTAAATAATTATACTCCTAACAATTCCCCCTGGGAACTCAAATGATGCATACCAAAGTAATGACGAGATGTCACTTCCCCTATGAGATTGAAATAGTGTACCCGAAAGAAACAAATAAGGCATAAAATCAAAAGAAGTTAACCATGAAGGCAAGTTCAAAAGAAGGCCATGGACTCTATCAAGTATACATCTACTCCTTCCCCATTGCTGGTTTTGACACCTCGGAATCAGCAAAACCTTGTACGCACACATACTCGAGATCGTGTTTGAAGAATAAATAAGCTTAGCTCTACTCCGTGAGAATCAACTTCAAGGATTTTAAAACTTATGTAATTATTTCCAAACATTCCTAAGTCTTTTACAACAATGAGATGTTTGTAATATTAATCGAATGTAGTTTAAAACCTATACTCACTAAGTCTAACATTGCAAATAAGTCCCTAAAGTTTGAAACAAATGACATCTAAATCCCTTGTAGTTAAAATACATTAACTCCCCTTTAAATTATGATCCGTCATTATTAAAAACTTTATTCGTTTATTTTGTGACTTATTTTGAAAGACCATTTTAAAAGATTATTTGATGACACTTTATCCCCCTCAAATACTGACCCGTTTTTTATTTAAAGAGTTGTTGTCATTGTTTGAGTGGTCGAATTGTCTTTGAAAAATCTTTTTATGATTACTGAAAACACTGATTCATTTTAAAAGATAACTTTTTACCAATAAAAATAAGATTTCTCTTATTTTTGACAAATAAATGCACTGAAACGTACACTAATTTGTATAAAGGAAGCACGGGTTGTGTTGCAAAGTAAACACAAGCCTTTGCATGGTCATAAAGTAGACCATGCCCGAGAAAATTAATTCTCGTTGAGAGGTCAAGTCTTCTTTTTGGCGAAGTACTTGCCTTTAAGATGACGACCGGGTTGCTATCTGAAATAATAGCAAGCCATATGACATGATTTCTAATCGAACTTTATTTACAGCTTTGTACCATTATTGGATGACATTTCTGAAGCCGTAAATACTATCGATGCTAGGAAGAATTTCATGAAAACATATTTTTGTATTTTTTGAATTTTTGAATTTTCTATTTTCTTTTCTAGGTTTTATATATTTGTATTTTGTTTTTATAAATTTTTTATAAAAAAAAAATCTTTTTGTGTTTTTATGATTTTATATATTTGCATAGGATACAAGAAGATTTCTCTTCTTTTGAAGATAAAGCACACTGAAGCGTACACCTTTCTTTTCTTTAAGGAACGGGGCCTGAAGTGTTGTCTGCAAACGCCATTGAACTTTGAAGCTTGGGTGTTGATCTGAAGTAATCAGCATCCATTGTCCTTGTTCATCATACATAAATTCCTGGAACCCTTGGTTTATGATATATCACTCTTTTCAGCAAACAAACTCCGAGTCTTTCCTTTTCAGGATTGCAAAATGTACCTGCACTAAAGTTAAGAGTACTTGCACTGACATTAATAGTTTGATCGCATTCATATGGGTTAGTGATACATTCATTTGAACCATTTGAGGGTCCACAATCAACCTTTGTTGTGCTAGATGTGAATGTCTTTCTAGTTGGAACTCACTTAAGACCTCCTGTGTTAAAAATTCTACCTGTCGGTATCCACCTAAGGCAAGATCTAGGAGTGTTTGTTTTCTCATGCACAGCGGAAGACTTATTGGGAGAAAAACTATATCCTGTAACGATCTTCCTACTAGGTTTTTGAGTATGACTTGTTGGATCTACGGGTTTGTTACTGTTTCTAGTCTTATTGGGTTGAATCTTAGCACGAGAATTCACTTCTTTCAGGAATTTTGTTATACAGGCATCATGATTTGCATTAAAGACACGTTTCTGACAAGTCGAACAAACAAAGTGTTTGGAGTCCGAAAATGAACTAGGATTCCTAGAATGATTTGCTTTGTGCACAGCTTTTAGCGTTTCCACACTACTCTTAGATGCAGGTCAATTCCTAGACTTTTGATTATTAAGAAATCAGACGAAAACATAAGAAATCGGACGAAAACGTAAAAAAAAAAGACAAAAACGTTAGAAATCTGACGAAAACGTAAAACAAGGCGAAAACGTAAAAAATAGGGCGAAAACTTAATAAATCGGACGACAACGTAAGAAATTGGACGAAAACGCAGGAAATCGGACGGAAACGTAAAAAAAAGACGAAAACGTAAGAAATCTGACGAAAACGTTAAAAAACAGACGAAAACATAAGAAATCTGACAAAAACGTAAAAAAACGGGCGAAAACGTAAGAAATCGAGCGAAAAAGTAAGAAATCGGACGAAAACGTAAAAAAACAGACGAAAACATAAGAAATCTGACGAAAATGTAAAAACCAGACGAAACGTAACTAATCGGACGAAAACGTAAGAAATATGATGAAAACGTAAAAAAAGGACGAAAACGTAAAAAATGGACGAAAACGTAAAAAACAGACCAAAACGTAAAAAACGGACGAGAACGTAAGAAATCTGACGAAAACGTAAGAAATCAGACAAAAACGTAAAAAACGGATGAAAACGTAAAAAAGGACGAAAACGTAAGAAATATGATGAAAACGTAAAAAAATGGACGAAAACGTAAGAAATATGACGAAAACGTAAAAAAAGGACGAAAACGTAAAAAAATGACGAAATCGTAAGAAATCGGACGAAAACGTATAAACGTAAAAAAAGTTATGATTAGGGTATATCACTTTTTAAGAAGTTATAACTAATTAGGTTAAAGTTTAAGTAGGTCGACCCATTCGACCCATTCCTATGACCCATTCGACCCATTCATTTAATTTAAAAGTGTGTTTAAAAGCCCATTGGACCCAAACTTCATTTAACTTAAAGACCCAAATGACACAAATATTAAAAAAAATGACCCAATTAAACCCATTCTCTTTTATATTTGGGTCAAGATTGCCACAACCAGTCAATTCTGTTAATTTAAACCCATCTTCGACTCCCATAGATGATCATGACCACAATGACGTTCATGTTGCTCATGAGTGCATTCCACCTCCGGGTACCTTCTGACTCTATATTTCTCTTGTTAGTTGCTGTCTCATATCATATCTTCCCAAGACGTTTGTGGTCTTATTCATTTGTTTTTGTTCAAGGATTTCGATGCCCAGCTGTTTCATCATATACCCTTTACGCTCCCGCTGTTAACAGTCGTCGAGCTCCTACTGTTAACATGGCCACCTCACGACAACAACCACCAGGTTCAGCAGATTATAGATATCTCGGAGCCTGTAGCTATAGTTGTCAGAATTGTAGAGTACTCTTTTGGGGTGAGGAGCGTTCAAAGAGTGTTCCCAGAGGTTCACGCCCCCGTTATAACCGTTGTTGCAGAGGTGGTCGAGTTGTCTTGCGTACATATGAGGTGTATCCTGAGTATATGAAACTACTACTTCGGGATCGTCACTTTTTAGACAACATTAGAGCATATAACCAGATGGGTGCACAAATTGATTATTCAATTAACAATGGTCGTGGGCCGTATGTATTTAAGATATCAGGACAATTGTACCATTGGATAGGGTCTTTGTGTCCAACAGAAGGTGAACAACCAAGGTTCTTACAATTGTATATTTATGACACCGCCAACGAAATAGACAGTCGTATGAGTCACTTTGGCGGTCAGAATAGTGATCTTCGTAGGAACACAGTTGAAGGACTTATAGACTTGCTGGACACTCACAATGGACTGGTACAGCACGTGAGAAATTTCAGGACACACATGTTCCCAACGTCAAGGTTTGATTGTACAATGTGGTTGGTGCTCGAGAATATGAGCTTTCCACGGGAGACATGCTTAGGGATGGCAATGGGTCGGGGAATTTCGGGGATCATGTTTCCCATTCCCATCCCTAATCTCAATATCCATCCCCATCCCTGGCCCCATACCTGGCGGGGATAAAAATTTCAATCCCATCCCCATCCCCATCGGGGACGGGGATCCCCATCAGGGAATCGGGGATTTTTTTCGCATGTATAATCAAGTCTTTTGTAATTATCTAACTTCATATATTTCCGTACTTAGCTACCGTAACATCCAACAAAATATAATAAGCATTAAAATAGAATATACGAATCAAGAAATTAAAGATACATAACTTCATAAATAATTTTGCATCCTTCGTACATGCATCAAGAATTCAAAAAAAATACAAGTCTAATATAAGTGATATTTGAACTTAATACTTTTCGGGTATGGGTTCGGGTACGTATACGGGTGTCAAGAGGTATTTCCATCCCCGCCCACATCCCCGTTTTTAATATCGGGGATTCCCCATCCCCAGTCAAATCGGGGATTCTCCGGTCAAAACGGGTTCGAATATCGGGTCCCCATCGGGTACGGGTTTTATTACCATCCCTAACATGCTGGGTGCTATAGTATCTGATATGGATTATGATATTGTATTGGAGGGGAGTTCAGGGTATCCACAACGTGTAAACAAATTGCACCATTCTAATATGTTGTTACAATTTCCTCTTCTGTTCATCTATGGGCAAGATGGTTATTCGAAAGACTTAATCAGCCCTACGATCATGCAAATTGCTACAACTATTTGTCAAGGACTCCTAGGTTGTTTCAACAATATGTTGTCACTACTTTTTGTGCCATTAAGCAAAACCGAATCGACTACGTTCGTGAGCACCAAAATGATATAAGGAATGAATATTTGTCTGGCATCTATGATGCTATCAACCGATGAGATAGCAATGGTTCTGATTGTGGATTAAGGCTTATACTATCGCAATCCTTCACGGGTGGACCACGTTACATGTACAGTCATTACCTCGATGTACTTGCCATATAAAAGTGGCTTTGTTCATTACAAACGGAGAAATACTGATGTTACAACCACGCGACAAAACATTAAGCTAGACAACAGCTATGTTGTTCCATATAATAGGAAATTGTTAACGACATTCTATGCACACATCAACGTCGAATACTGTGGATGGTCGATGCTTATAAAGTATTTATTTAAGTATATTTCAAAGGGGACTGATCGCGTTGTTGCCCGTATATCCAGGAATCGTACAGATGTATCAGCACCTGTGCGTCCACTTCTACTAACGAACCGCAGGTAGTGGTTGATGAGATAAAGAATTATCTAGATGCAAGATACATAAGTCCTCATGAGGCGTGCTGGAGGATTTTATGAATTTGAAATAGAGAATGAGATAGGCTTGACTCAGTCATTCTTGATACTTATAAAATGAAGACTACTCTCACTGAAGGCAGATTACATTGAACGAATGCCGATTGGAAGACACCTTACATATTAGATATCCCATCTGAAATTGTATGGTACACAAAATGGCAAATACAGGCAACACTCCGTGTCAGGACAAAGTCCATCATCGGAAGGCTTCTCTATGTACAACTGCTGTGGGAGATTTATTCTATCAACGGATGTTGTTGTGTCACCAGAAAGGCTGTAAGAGTTTTTCGGACATTCCTTGTCTACCCAACCTTGCGTGTGAGGCACTAGGCTTATTAGAAAACGACCGAGAATGGGAGATAACGCTAGAAGAAGCTGCTCTCACAGCAACACCCGCAGAGTTGCGAGCACTATTAGCACATATACTTGCATTTTGTCAAGTGTCTCACCCGGTTAGGCTTTGGAACCGCACATGGAAAAGTATGTCAGAAGATATACCATATACTTCTTCCATTTCGTTGAACATCCCAAACTTACACATTGATGATTCTGACTTGGTAGATTATGTGCTGTATGAGCTTGAAGGTTGCCTAAATAACTGTTCCAAATCACTAGCAGACTTTGGTCTTCGTATGCCACCCAAACACCTCATGTCTGTTCTTAGAAATAGACTCTTAATGAAGGAGAAGAGCTATGATGGTACTCTCCTAGCAGCTCATAGAGATCGGTTGGTACCACAGTTAAATGACAACCAGCGTCGCATCTTCAGTTTGATTATGGATGCCTGTTTTAATAATAGACAAGAACTAGTTTTTGTGTATGGTCACGGGGGTACAGGGAAGACATTCCTCTGGAAGACAATTATATTCAGCTTACGTTCCGAAGGAAAGATAGTACTGGCTGTTGCTTCATCAGGTATCGCCTCCTTATTACTTCCAGCAGGACGTACAGCTCACTCACGTTTTAAAATACCTCTAGACCTAACAGATAACACGGTATGTTTAATAAAAAAAACACACAGTTAGCGACCTTAATTAAAGAAACAAGTTTGATTATTTGGGATGAATCGCCTATGAATGAACGCTGATGCTTTGAGTCACTGGATAGAACCTTACAAGATCTGTTAAACCAACCGAACCATCTGTTTGGAGGTAAGACAGTAATGTTGGGAGGAGATTTTAGACAGACTCTTCCAGTTAAAAGAAACGCATCGAGAACCGAAATTATACAATCTTCAATTGCTAAGTCTTACATATGGCAACACTTTAAAGTATACTATCTCACACAAAATATGTGTCTCAACAACAGTAACCTACAGGATATCGATAAGGAAAGAGTATCCGTTTTTGCGCAATGGCTGTTGGACATCGGGAATGCAAACCGTTGGACATCGGGAATGGAAACATCGGTACACCCGATGATTGTGATCCAGAGAACTGTTCACGGGTAGACATACCAGAACACCACTGTATTCCTGACGATGGGGATGGAATATCGAACCTTATAAATTTTATCTATGACAATGACACACTACACCATCCATCAGCCATGAAGTTACAAGATAAAGTAATCGTGTGCCCAAGGATTGACACGACTGACATCATCAACTGCTTCCCAGGAGAACATATACATATGTTAGCTATGATGATGCCGTACCCCATGGTCATGATGGCGGAGAGGTAGAACTATTGTATCCAAGGGAGTACTTAAACACTCTTTCGTTTGTTGGGTTACCTCTTCACAGGTTGGAACTAAAAATTGGCACACCCATCATGCTCTTACGCAACGTGAATATGGAACGCGCTTGATAGTAACGGAATTACTCCCAAAGGTCATAGAAGCTCAGATTATCACGGGCACAAGAGTATCTCAGAAGGTCTTTCTACCGCGCATTCCGTTGACTGGACGGAATCCACGAGCCCCTTTTGTTTTCAAAAGGAAACAATTTCCAATAAAGTATGATATGCCATGACCATAAATAAATCACAAGGTCAATCCCTAAAAGAAAATAGGAGTATTCCTCAGTGAACCTGTATTTAGTCATGGTCAAGTATACGTTGCCCTTTCACGAGCAACAACTCCCGATGGACTTAAGATTCTTGTTAGCCGTTAACCCAACCGCTCACCAACAGCTACAAAAAATATAGTCTACAAGGATTTTCTTTCAGAAGTTGATCCTCGACAGGTTTAGTATTATTATTTTAATCAGTAAATGATTATCAATGTCGTAAATTTAATACAACCATCTTTCTTAAAACAAATAAACATATATTTGAACTTCTTTATTGACACTCTTGCTAACAGATACATATAATCCCTTATACATACTCACAATATCTGTTATATTCTCTCTGCTGCTCTGTGTATTTTATTACCTGATACTACATATATAAATGTTCCTACATCTGATAATTGATAATTGTATTCATACATCTGTACTCTACAATAGATAATTTAGATTGCTTATATGTAAATTGCCTACGTGTTAAATGTAATTTCTAGTGCTGTAGTATACATAAATTTGTAATTATCAGACATCTTTTCTCCTTGCGCACCATAAATATGATAGCAAAGCATAATATGACTATTTAATGTTGAACTTCCTTTCGTTTCCAGATCAATGGCAACAACTAGCAGTTCTAAGAGCACACCAGAAGAAAAGGGCAAAATGATAGTCACAAAACCAAAATCACCATCATAGCAGACCTGAAACCAACAGACACTAACAAAACAATTGAAGCAGTGGTATACCATAAGTGGACGACTTCCAGACATGTACAAACTCAACAGCCTATGAAATACTGTTGCATCTTACTCGATAAACAGGTATACAAATACATATACTAATATCAAAACACCTAATATAAAACTAACAAATAGACTAACTACTACAAAATGTGCGTTGCAGTGTACCCCTATCCAAGCAAACATGGATGTAAAAGACACGGCCTACTTTGATTCGTTACTCCAACTCCACAAGGCATACAGAATATCAGGTTTCAGGTGTGAGCAAACAGGTTTATGGGAACGAACTCTTGACAATCCCACATCCTTGATATTCGGAAAGTTTATACACTTGGAAGAGGTACCAACAGAAGACTTCCCCGTTTCGCCAGATACAATGAACTTGCAGCAAGGGCTGATGTCAGGAATGCAATACTCACAGGTACCAACCAAAACCTCATTTGCAATTCTTAAAGACGCTTATTAACAACACATGTTGTGTCATGAAAACAGATTACATAGGTCGTATCCAAGCTGTTAGCAGGATTAACACACATGGAGATGCCACTTCAAACAGAACCCATCAAAGAATTATCATATTCAAAATCTAAGGTACATCATTACAAACACAATTAAGATACAAATACCTCTTAGTATATATCCATTACAACAACTTAAAGCATATTATACATCTCGACAGTGGCAATACCATCAGTCTTACCCTTTGGCATGACATGGCTGTGAACTTCAACTTACAAGAATACAAAGCATTGGAAAGGCCAGTTGTCATTGCTGTGAGCTCCTGTTGGGTCAGACGATTTCATAGTATGTATTCGGATCTTTAAATTTACATATCCTACTTTAGAACCAGCGATGCCAATTAATAACTTACTATATGTAGGATTGCAACTGTCCGGTACATCTGCTACTCACTACTACCTCAACCCGAACATACCAGAGACCCTCCATATCAGACAAGTGTAAGTGCCACAACCATATTTTCACATATGTATGTTAACCATGCAAATGTTAATCATATAATTGCTAATACATAAGACTCTACATGACAGACACCAACAACTACCAGAACCACAGGCAATGCTAAATATTGACAATCAACGATATGAAAACCCGGAGGAAGAAAAGACTAGGAATTGATTCCCACTTGCTACTCTCTTTAACCTCAACTCACAGAACAACGAGGTACGTAACTTTACACCTTGGTTTTAGCAATTACTTGTTTTGAGCTTTATTCAATCAATTAATCGAGTTGAGGTTCAGACATGATACATAAGCATACAAGTTTTCCAATATCTCATGTCTTTATCAATAGGTAGATAGTATATACTATGGCCATTGTCTTGGGGTGTTTGAGATTACTTATCTAAGTCATTCTCGAATTGCTTTGTTGTTTTCAAATGACTATGCAATTACTTGATTCAAGTCTTATTGAATCAACTAATCGACTTAAAGTTCACACATGATATATAAGCATACAAGTTTTCCAATTTCCAATCCCTTACATGTCATTGTAAATAGGTATATGTACTATGGCCACTGTTTTGAAGTACTTGAAATTGCTTATCGTAGTTACAAACCATAAAGTTTTTAGGTACTAAAAAATAACACATTGTGAGCTGATTACATATTACCTGATCAGATATATTTCCTCAAATACTGCAGTATCTAAAAGTCACCACTTCTTCATTACAGGGTGTCAGATTTACCTTAGAAGCAACCATCTATAAAATAAATACACAAAAGAAATGGTACTACCAACGATGTGCTTCTTGCGGCAAACAAGTCATTCCAGGAGACCCATTTCCCACATGCAAAAATCATGGACCTCAGCCCACTCCTGTATACAGGTAAAATTAAAATAAAATACACTATTCATAAGTAACTACATTCTAACCTACAAACTGTCACAAAACTACTGCTTTAAAGCAATCATAAATGATGGAACTGCAACAATGTCTGTCACTTGCTTTAGTGATAACACTAACACCCTCAGACGTGAGTGTCACGATGTCCTAGCTGAACTCGCCAACAAAGATCCATACGAATTCCCATCTGCACTCAGAGACCTGGAGGGCACCACACACGTGTTTCAATTCCATTTTGATAGTGGAAGTAGCTCCAGAAGACGCGATTTAGTGCTAGATAGAGTTTTCGAAACCCCAGCACTTCCCCTACCTGCACCACCACCTCAAATAATTCCATCTGAGACTCCAATTGAAGAACAATCGAGAACGACCCAAGTTTCTGAACCACCACTCCCTTTATCCACCTTACCACTTCAAACGACCACTGTTGCACCCATAAGCGAGAATCAGCCAGAACCAACCCAACATGTCAAACTACTGAGTCCCGCACTATCAACAACAGCAAGTAACCGACCAGAAGTCGTCAAACGAGACAGAAGAAACAAAGGAACCTGAGTCAACACCTCCAGCAACTCCAGAAACTGTGAAGCCTGTCAAAGGAAATCAAGAAACCAACTTACCGAAGACATCTGCCAGCAAGTCACTTTTCAAAACTGAAACAGAAGCTGATACTTCAAAAGGGACAAAGAAGCCGAAACACCACAAGTAAATCCCTCAGCACTCGATAACATTTACCTGCTCTAAGACACAACAACGTACCTTTCAACTTAACGACATTAGTGTAGCAAACTTCTAGAACCCATGGATGGCCGGTACTAAACTTTTGTATAACTCTAAATCTTAACTTTAAGTAAATTTGCTACATGTATGTACCTATGTCTAGAAACTTATGCCTTTTGCACACTTCTTTAAGAAGACTGTTAATGCATCTCTCATAGATAAATAAATATACAGTGTGTGTGAATTGTAAACACCGTCGTCAAATAATTGTTTGTGAGAGTGAAATGAGGAGGATCCCACCAGATCATTTCAAAAAATGTTGAAGTAAACTCCAAAAGTTGAAGCTACTTACCCAAACAAAATGTAACATTTTTTAACCAAACACAATTATCTAAATACAAACAATAAATAATAATACAACTTCAAGACAGATATCAAACAAATAACACGAAAATAGCCAAAATGGATTAAAAAAATCGCAATTTAAAAAAAATACACGCCGCAGAAAAAAAATACCCGCTACAACGCACGGGTCAATTCCACCTCGTTATCACACATCAAAAAACTTTTATTAAATAACAATTTTGCCTTTGTACATTTATACCCCGGCGATAAAAGACAGATATCAATAATGACCAAGGGTATAATCGTCGTTAACAAATTTTCTATTTTTGTTTTTCTTGCTTACAAGCCCTTTTTCATTTCAACTTTAAAAAGTTAACTCTTCCTCTATTAATCATTAACATACTCCTTTCTACATCTAATCTCCAAACATTTTTGCTTTGCTGCCTACTACATTCGTTTGTAACTTTTTTTTGTGTGCCTCTTTTGTCCGCGGGAGGGAAGATGTTAGAAAAAAAAGTGCATTTTTTTCAAACATAAGAGGATAAAATCACTTTGTTGCACTTTAATAATTCAAACACTTAAAACTTCTTATTTCCACTTCTTTCTACAATAATTCAGAATTTTTCTTTTTAGCTTTATACGTTTTTAACCGTCTTTATTCATTTTTGTACGTTTTCATCTGTTTTCTATGGTTTTATACGTTTTGTCTGTTTTCATCCATTTTTCTACGTTTGCTTACGTTTTGGCTCGTTTTTATACGTTTTCGTCTGTTTTGGTATTTTCTTACATTTTCGTTTGTTTTCTTACGTTTTTGTATGTTTTGTCCGTTTTGTACGTGTTCGCCCGTTTTTGTGCGCTTCGTACGTTTTTGTCCATTTTTTTTACGTTTTTGCTTGTTTTTTACATTTTCGCACGTTTTCATACGTTTTTGTACCTTTTTTGACGTTATTATATGTTTTACTTATTTATTTAAAATATTAGTCATTTGTTTGGTAGTTGGTTAGATAACTTAATTGTTTGTGATATTATTATGTTGTTTATGGTTATGTTTGAGTTTGAGGATTTTTAAATTAGGGGTCTAAGACTGATTTTGTGTTGTTTTGGAGTCTTATTTTCAAGCTCAAGGTCGTCATGTGTTTTTAGGAGGCCTAAAACAAAAATACGATTTAGACAATTCACGTCTTTAAAATTTCGGATAAAGGTTTTATGTATTGGATATTCGAAAAATTAGGTATCCAAATATTTTGAATTTTTGTAAAACTTTAGTATGAGTTCTAAAGTGAAAATTCATATATCTCAATTTTCGAATCAATCCCAATCAAAATTTCAAATATCCGGATATTTTTCAAATATCTGAATCAATTCTGATCGTAATTTGTGGCACCCCGTAAAATTTAGATTTCTACTTTCCTTAAGAAGAATTATGTACCGCAAAATTTGCAAAAATTTACTGTTAACCTCAAAAGAAAGTCATTTTATGAACAATATGCATTACTATTCTCTAAATAGCACGCGAATATTTCTATTTCTACTTTTATGTCTAAAGAGATATTTTAGAACTTGTAGCGATAAGACCATATTTATTTCACATTCGGTGAAACGAAGTCATCTATTTATATCATTTTTCTTTAGGAAACTGTCTATACTCAAATAAATACTTGTGTCCACGTCAATGTCCAAAGTCCTCCTTTATAAAAACTCCATCTTGGTACACTATCTCAGAACTTTGGTATATAAACTAAAAACCATGACAACCTTTAATCAAAGTCAAAAAAAAGGGGACAAGAACAGTATTATAAATAAATAATAATGATGAAACATCATCATATATACTTACATACTACCCTACTTATCTCTTTCTTTTAAAACCTTTCACATGGTGTTACGTCCCAACATCTGATTCAAATGAAAATCAAGAAAAACAGGAATAGTAGATGTTCCCAAATAGTAATAGGAAACATTGATGATGACAAATAGTCTTAGGAAGTACCACTATTGCAATATTCTTGAATAGTTGTGTGAACAGTAACCATTTACATGCAATTGGAAATTCTCAGTAACCGAGCAAAATACTTAGTGTATAAATGGGAGCCATGTGTAACACCCCCAAAAATGTGTCACAGCGGAAATGTGTCCGAGGGCGTTACTTCATAATACACAGCGCTAGATACAAGAGAACGGCCTCTAAGTGTGTCGTTTGAAAAGTAATCTCGTTGATTTTTTTAAAATTGATATAACATTTGTCCCATAATTGCATCACCACAAAAGGCTTGAAAATAATACAACGAGATTTGATCATTTGTATGTAAGTAGAAATCCATGAATGAAATTTTGTCAATTTAGACTCCAATGCACATCATATAATCTAAGCACTAATTCACCTAAGAAAAACATGCTTAAAAATGTCAACATAAAGTTGGTGAGTTCATAGATTTTTGTAAATGTAAATGTTGAAATCAAAAGAGTATATTGTCTACTGCTCCAACGCAGTATAATGAAAAATGTTTGATAATCAGTAATGTTCAACAAAGTAGTGTGGACCACAAGATTTCCAAAATGTATGACTACTATAACAAATACAGTATCACATAAAATGTATCTACTATTGCGCTAAGCTCATGACACTGAAGCTAATTTATGTAGCATATAATATGCCAAATGTATTTCTGCCCTACCGGTGTCTGACCAAGACACCAAATGAAATTGACATGATATATACCCGTTGTCCGGTAAACCGGCACAGTGAGCGCTACTCACCCGGATAGGGATAATTAGTCACAATAGATCTATTTATAACATTCACGCTTACAATCCGTAATTAACAGTTCATGATAGTTTCGGGCATGAGAGTGGTCTAATCGCTACTTAGGCAAGACTTAAACATGAGATGATAACCAAAAACACTTGTGTCCAATGAAAAAATAACCATTGTATTCATAAACAGCTTTAAATACTTAAATCCATAAGTAGAAAGAGTATGATATAAATCAAGTACCGAGTTTGTAAAATGAGTATAAGTATGAGTATGTAAACAAGTATGTAAATAAGTTGTAATGAGCATATATTCTCCCCTGAGATTTGTAAAGTAATGTAAAACAAGTGAAAGAGGGGCTATAAACTCACATCGATGTTGTAGAACGATTGGCGGGAATGCGCGTATTAAGCGCCAGACAAAACGGAAACTGAAACGGCTCGACCAAGAAGTTGCGATTCATCTTAACGGTTATATCCTACTAGCCTAGGAAAATGTACTTGGTTTTTCCGATGAATGAGTACATCAACGCGACACGTTGATAAAAGATTTAGATTTGAAGTTGTAATAGTTTGTTGGTTGGTTAAATAAATTAATTAAAAAGTAAACTCAAGGTGTGTAATATATTCCGTATATATTACATAATGTAAAATGAACAATTATATAATTCATATGGTGAATTATATAATAAATACAACAACCAAAAGCATAAGTCGCAGTATATAATACTTTACAAGTATTATATAAAGAATGTGATTAAAATAATTAAACAAAATAATTCGACACGCCTTAGGAAATCACCACTTAAATAATTAAAAGTTATTGTATAAAAGTAAACGTACGTTTTAA
>BQNB010075332.1:0-31502 GCA_026074375.1 Tanacetum coccineum
GAGAACCAAACTGGTGTTAGAAAATGATGAAGTTATCAGTAGCTATGGACATATGTTTCAAACTATGGACTATAATGGAAGAGAGAAGGGTTTGAGTGTTGGCTAACCACCACACACCAAATGGTCATCAGTTCATAGGAATAAGCGGTCCTTGCAAGAATGCCTTCTTTTTCAAGAAAGGGGCGGTGACATGTGTAAGCAAGAAGAAGCTGTTGGAGCAATTACCGCTCTTTCTGCTGAGTTCATATCCGCTCTTGTGCTAGAAGAAAAGAAGAGACGTCCATGCTTAATAGGCATAAGGACTGGCTAGTCCAAAGCAAACGGCTTTGGTAAAGACTTCTCAAATCCGTTGATGGTTGACAGTTTACAAAAAACTTTATGGTAATTAACTCACTATGTTTTTAAAATGAAGAGTTAGCTTCTCCAGATCAAATGGCTACTGGTAAAGAGTATTCAAATCCGTTGATGGTTGACAGTTTACCAAAAACTGGATGGTACTCAACTTACCAATGATTTACGTTTAAAAAGTTGAACTGGTTATTAGTCCACCAGGGTGATGTCATGATTCCACCAAAGGATTAGCTAGCCCAAGAGTAAACGGTTACTTAGTAAAGGCTTAATCAAATCCGTTGATAGCTGATGATTTGCTAAAAATCGTATGGTATTTCAACTCACCATGTTTCATGTACTAAGAGTTGAAATGGTTATCAATGTACCATGGTTTATAAACCAAACATTGGCTACTCCAGGGTTAATGGCTAACTGGTAAAGAGACATCAAATCCTTTAAAATTTTCAATGACTCACCTCTCTCAGGAGTTAACACACCTAGAAGTGATGAGAATAGACTGAAACTTTATAATTTGATGTACATATAGTCAATGTTGCTGTCTATTTTTTGCTGAAAAGATTATACATGTAGCTGTGAAGTGTTGCCCATGCTGTTTAAAAGATTTGATGCTGCAAATATCCTTAATGATAATTTCAAGAGTTGCTGATAGAAGTCAAGAACCTTTTTATAAAGGAAAATCATCATGTTGCAGTTCAAGATTAATTTCAAAGATAATGCTCACAAAATCCTCAGGAAGCTCATAATGAAAATATTCAAAGAAACTTGAAGGTCACAAGCAAAAATCAAGTTAGGGGAGGATTGTTAGGAATTATTGTAAACAGACTTAAGTATGGTAGTTATAGAGTTAAGTCTGGTAGACATAGTTAAGTCTGCCAGTACTAAGTTAAGTCTGGCAGTACTATAGTTAGTACTGGTCTCATATAGTTAAGTCTGTTTATGTAACAGAATAGTTATCTTAGAGATATCTTAGGAAAGGATATGCATTATCCTTTCACACGTTTGTAAAGCCCATTAGGGTTTCCTTGGTGTATAAAAGGAACCCTACGGCACAATGTTTAGTATGAGATTGAGATAGTATTCTAATAGAAATTAATAGCAATTAGCAAAGTTTTACATTAAAGAAATCAATAGCAAATAGCAAAGTATTGAGCATTTGTGTTCTTTCTTAGTACTTATGTGTAAAGATTCATCGGCATTAACACTATAGTATGTAAATAATATATTAATGTCTCTCATATTGTAGAATTGGGATTTTATCCAAGTTATTGACTAATTATCTTACAAAGGCAAAACATGATCCAATAACTTAGACCTAATAAGGTTACAATCATTGGAAAGGCACTAATAGTAGTGTTTAGCAAGAAGAATAAATAAGACGATAGTATAAAGTGAGCCAGATGGCTAAAGTGATCGTTTAAAGAGGCAATTTTTTAACTTCATACGTGTATGTTATTTACGAACTTGTGTGGTGATCATCCCATGTTATTTGGAATAGACATATGTGTTGGTTATTTTTTTTAGTACTTGTTTTGCTATAATTACTTAAACATTTGGTTTTTTAATTAAATCAACTAGATGTGCCACTTTGGTTTCATAATTAATGAGTCTTATTACAATTATATGATTAAATATGCTCATAAAACTCAATAGGGCTTGCTGCAAATAAACCACCAAAACAGAAATACTCTCACAAAAATCTAAGAAAAATTGTTTTTCTGTGAAAAATGGAACCAACAGAGGGCGGCCCCCTTAATTCAACACGGGCGGCCCCCTTAATTTTAAGGGGACCGCCCTAGTATTTCACGGGTAAAACAATATTTTTTTCTGCTTTTTGACCCTCTTTTACCTAGTCTCAGCTATCTTTGCCCAGAATGCTCGAACACAATTTGGAATAATTTAAACTAGTTCAAACTCATTCCATTTTCAAACCATTTCCTTCCCATAAATTCCCTCCAAATGATCATCTCCAACACACCATCTTCTTCATCATTCATCAACCATTATCAACATCCATGGCATCCACTAGAGCCTCCATTTCCAAAGCCTCCAAGAAACCAAAAATCAACATCATTCCACCAAAACAATTGTTTGTGGATTTAACCCATGATGACACAAAAACTCCATCACCCACACTTCAACTATCATCACCTAGTGCTCCTAATGCACCCTCCAAAACACCATCAACCAAAGATACTTCCTCATCCTTAATTGACTACATACCCAAATCACCAACCTCATCAACATCACTTTCACCCAATGGTTACTTGAACTCACCAACATCTCCTCCTCTAAGAGTTTCTCCACCACCTCCAACTCAAGAAAATGCAATCAATGGACATCACTCTCACCCTTTCACCAATCACCCCACTAGATGGTCAAATTTGATACTTCATTACCATCACCACCTATGTTTGGGTCATTATCCAGCCCCTACCTTTAGTAGAACCTTCAGGCACAATGGAGATTCATGCATTGGTTGCATTCACAATCGTACTCTCATATTTAGGTTAAGAGATGAACTCCAATATATGTTTTCATATATTGAACATATTCCTTGCTCTCAAAACTCCTCACAACCACACAACAACCATCATCCCACCACTCTACATCTTCAACCAAACTAAAACATTACTCTATATTGAAGTTTCTTCTCAAAATAAATTGTTCCGGATCCACCATTTTTCAAGCAAGTCCATAGAGCTTTTACGTCGAGTTATAGGACTCTTTGTAGTTTAAAAATTTCATGAATGTTAGCATGTTATTTTCCTTATGTATGCTTGAGTGTGGTTCACACACTATTTTACTTCAATGGATGATTACTTGATGGGTTGACATACAAGTATGCCATAGTTTTTCCTTCTTGGCTACAGTGTTAGAATATATTTGTATTGTTCTAACTCGTTATTTAACCAAGAAAACCATTGCTCGATTCCTTGGTTCCTCGAACGAGGGGGACACACATTGTTACTACCGTGGCTTGAGCTGGTAGTTCCAATACCGTAGTGTTGAGCTAAATATCTATTCTATAAGTATGGGTTACGTGTTATATGTGTTTATACATGTTTATATGTGTTTGTGTGGGATATGTGAGATTGCATAATCACTCCATTGAGCGTAACCGCCTCATTAGGATTGGATTATGTTTGGATTTATGGAATTCCATTTCGTTCACTTTTTGGTGACAAGGAAATGATTTTGGAGATTGAAGCGGTTTCGCGTTAATTTGAGTAAGTACTGTATAGTTAACTATTATATGGTGTTAGTAATATTAGATGAGATAAGGTTTCTAGTAGTTGAGAGAATAAGGAAGAAATGAAATTTCTATTTTTGGAATGTTAGGTTTAATAAAAATGAAAAGTTAAATTAATTAAAGGATTTAATAAAATTGCTTTACGCAACAAGGTAAGCTCAAATAAGCTTAGGATTTTATAAAACTTAAGGTAAAGCAAAAAATTAGTAATTAATAAATAAAAATATATATTTTTTATACTAATAGTAAAAAACGAATTTTAAAGGAAAAAGAAAGAAAAAAAGGAATTTTAAAAAGAAACAAATACTAATTAGATCTTATTTATAATTAGTTGGGGGCCTATAAATACAAAATAAAAACCCAAAACACTCCCTCTTTGTGTGACCGGTCGAACAAGAGAGAAAAGAGGAGGAAAAAAAATTAGGGTTTTTGCTTTTGTGAAGAAATCAAGCTCTAAGGTAAGTTTTAATTAATCTTTGTTTATATTATTAATCATTAATTCATGTAATAATTATTATGATGGAATAGGGGGTTTTGTAAAATCAGTAAATTAATGATATAATAATCATGTTATAATGATTAGGGTTTAATTAGAAGCTTATGGATGTAATTGGTTAAACTTAATTCGCGTTAGAATTTGATTTGGATTAGAGCAGAATTAGGGCTGTGTTGTTCGACCATTCTCTCAAAGAACGGTAATAAGATTTTGTCAAGTTTCCAGTGCCTATAACATAGCTCAGAGAGTCTAGTTTTCAGAACATCCGACCTCGAAGGTTTATGAGGTCGGGAAGTCATTCATGATATTTTTTTTTTGCAAGAAAAGTTTTCAAAAACAGTAAATACTGGTCAGAATACTGGGTCCGATTTGTTGGTGCGTAAAACCCCTACCATTTAAAAATTCGAATTAGGATTAGCACTTTTACAAAAGTCAATTTCTATGTGTCTATTAAACTTCCATAAATTTTTAGCCTCTGATTTGTTGTCTAAGTATGGTTTTTAGGGTCAAACTTTTTAGTGTGCAATCAGATCCGAAAATTGGACTGTTTTAAAGTTTGAATTTCTTAAGAGTACTTGTGCATGTAAATGGCTCTTGGGAATCATAAGGTAGTTAATATACTCATAAATGAACATAGGTGATTTTTGGTATGAATTATGGAGGTCAGTAAGTAGAGGTTTTGAGTACGCTTGAATAAATTAAGTCGCGTCAAAATTCTGCGTTTTCGGGTAAATTGATAAAGACTTTAGAAATAATGTGTAAACGAATTAGTTAATGTCGGGCATGGTGTCGGGGTGACCCATGAGGGTAACTAAACACCTTATACATTCATTATATGATTGTTACATGTGCGTTAAGCTTTTGGCTTAGTAGCATGTAACACGAGTTATTTTGTTGTTTAGATTTTGTGCTATTGGTTTGATGAACTTTTTGTTGGAATCTTTTGGAAAGCTAAGCAAAGGTGAGTTTCATAGCCCCTTTTTCTCATGTTATTTTGGGGTGAGAATGATGCTTGTCTTGTCTTGTCTGTCTTGTCTTGTTTTGTTTTGTCTTGTCTTGTCTTGTCTTGGTCCTTGTTGAAGTTGTTATTATGTGATATTTGGAGCGGGGGTAACGTCCAACCAGTGTTATGATAATGTAACTTCGCCTACTTTGTGGGTAAGATCCTTGGAGGTGATCAACTCCTTGTGATATTGTGACTTCGGTACCAAGAGTCTGGAATTGGGATTTGTATTCCTTTCTATGACTATTAGTGGAGTGGCGAGGTACGCCTGCCTCATTGTTTTGGTATGATTGTGGACTGTGGGCACGTTCTGTCCCGTTGTTATTAATTGTTGTCCTAAATTGTTTTGGTAATTGCAGCAGCTAATGGAAAGTTTGTTTTGTATATTGTTTGTAAGTCGTAAAACCTGGTGCTCGCGACAACGCAATGGATTCTTGCTTAACTTTATGTTACGTTTTAATAAGCATCATTTTTAGGTGAGCTTAATAGTGCTAAGATAGCGAAGTGGCTAGAAGAGAAACCGAATGATTCTTGGAGTTAATTTATGCTTTCTGTTTGAGATAAATGCATTTGCAAGAATTGTGTTTGATTATGTTTTTTGCATGTCAATTTTATTACGATACCGATCTTTCTTATTAATAAAGACAACACCAATAATGGTTTTGGGTATTGTTATGACACATTGTGTCGTTGTTTTACTTTATATTTTTATCATTTTTAGTATCTCTATATAGACCCCTAATGTAGTGTGATAGATATCCATTCCTTGTTTACGCCTCCGATTCTGTCTTTACATAGGGTGTGTACAGATAGGTATCCAGAGCCTTTGGTTATAAAGAACTAGGTGGGTTTGAGCCTAGAGCTATTAGGCTTAAGGGTCCGCTCATATAGTTGCATTTATAGGTGCAATAAGTGATTTGTGAAGACGTATATACCGTATGTTCCAGCAACCTAAAAGCTTTAAAATTCTTTCTATATTGAATAACTACTATAAAATATGAAATATATACTTTTTCAATATGAGGATCTAATAGTAATACCCTTTTGTTATTGTTTTTAGTCCATGTCTTTCCCCTCCCCTAGAAGAAATCGTTGGGAGATTGTTTAAACTCCACTGGAACCCGCGGAGTAGGGCACTTTTGAGAGAGAAAAAAGTCAAACCAGAGCGATGGTCAGGTTTACTAATTGGATGTATAACAAACACCTCCATTAACTTACATTGGCTAACATATTGACACATTTCCATCACATCTTTATCACACGCCAAACTTTTGAGACCATTGTGTAGAGGCAACTTAGGTATTTTGTAATAAAGCATCAAATCAGTATGAATGTACCCTAAATCCTTTACCATTGTTTGCACTTCAATTGTAGAAAAAGTATCAGCATCAACATCATCGAACCAATTAGATTTCCCTCCTATGTAACGCACATTTGGTGGACAAGTCAATTGACCTCCATGGTTGATCTTAAGGGTAAAAGCTGTTGGATGATTACCTGTAAAACACAAAAAAATATAAGTAAATAAGATTCGAAAATGAATTTCCAATTCAAATTTTATACACAAATTAGAGATAACTTACAATACTCTTTATATGAATCTAGTGTATAACCGTCTGGTCTCAATGACCAAGTAGCAGCCAACATTTGGGTTTCTTGTGAAATTAGGGTTCTTAGGTGTAGATTACTCAGGGAATTGAAAGGGTGGGGTGATTAGGGTTAGTGGTGGATTGAAATTGAAAAAAAGGTGTAAAATGTTATACCAAAAATGTGAGTAGGTATAGTAATTAAAGCGGGAAATAGTACCCTCACGCAAATGGCACGTGATAGTGTTAACGAAATTGTTAGATTTAACGAAATTGTTAGATTTGGCTCAAAATTGAAATGGATACTCGGGTTTTGGCTTAAACCTGCAAATTTTTAAAAAAATGGACCAAGAGTGTTATACCCGGTAAAGATAGTGGACCAAAATTGTACTTTTCTCTATTTTGGGAGTCTATTTTGCTATCATGATATTTTTTTTGTTGTGAGTCATAAATTCCATTTGAAAGTAAGTTTGTTGTATTCGATACCATATTGTTTAGGTGTTAAAAACTTCTTTAAAAATAAATAAATTATATAAATAAAATGCAACACATTTTTTTAAAATCATCTTTTGATTTCTTTTATGAAAACCATAATTAATATGTATCTAAAGCGTGTGGAGCTTGTCCAACAGCATGGACAATGGCCAATCCTCTTTATCGAGATCAGATGAACACATACTGTTTGAAGAGAAACTTATAATGACATATTTTAGCAAGTTATCAGCTCTTTTAGTGTTTTGACCAAACCACAACAGTAAAATGATTGAAATTCTCATGTTCTTTTTTATTAACTGAAAATTGTATATGCTGAAACAGAAATTAACAGTTGTTCACGTTACATACTTCACACTTCCTTAATTCACTACTATCTTATAAATTCTCTCATTCGCCATCTGTTGTAACTGAATCTGTTTTACAATTTTATTTTTTATTCAATCTGTAAGCTCCATCATTTCAATTTTTAGATGTCTATTTTATTTTTAGATATCTGTTTTAGATGCGAGTTTTCGATAGATTAGTATTAGTTTTCAAGAATACCAGTGTAACCATCATTCGGACGACATTTCTCCAAACACCCACCTTTAAAAAAAACCCCTGCAGAAACTCGTTTTCAGCGGGCTAAGCACACTTTATATGAAGATGAAACCATACATCACATGTTTTTACCCAAAAAAAAACGTACATCGCACATAAAACGTTGTACCATGTATCTTATCTTTTATGTATATATTTTCATTTTCATTGTAGGTTATCAGAATTCCTTAGCTACATTAAATCAGGTTATCGTTTTAGTTTTTAGCTCATTATCGTTTAATTTTTAGCTCAAGTATCAGTTTGTCCAATATATAACTATTATTATTCACTCTAACTTTTTGCTACCTATTAACCGTCTACACAGTTATTCTGCAAACTACATTGTTTTATTCATTCGTTACCTGCCACACTTTTCTCGTACCAACAATAGCTTCTGACAATTTACACTATCTTCTAATGTTACGCAGGGTTTCCCACTTGCAGGCACCACGATCCTTTAACTTGGACATACAATATACTAAACTATAATCGCTACTTAACTATACAAACGCAACATGAAGAACTAAAATGTTAAATGCCTAAAAAGTATAAGCATCAAAATTACGCTTTGGGAACTTTAGATCCATTTGGCATTACAGATTAAAACATAACTCAAACGATGGATTCATAAAGAAATGCGTCAAATTTTGCTACAACTCTTAAGCATTAAGTATCAAGAGAGGTCCTTGAAAGACACTTTTAACAATGATAGATTTATCGGGAAGAATTAATTCAATCAACATAGCATTTACAGATGCAATATATTATAACTGACATGTAACATGACACACACTTAAGCTATACCAAGTCAAAATGTAATTTAATCAGTCTGACTTATGTTTTTAACTCCAAAGATGAGAAATCTGCAACAGTAGTTTTTTTCTATGAAGGCTCTACAATAAGTGATTAGTCAAATTAATTAGTGAACATCTTCCTAAAACTGTAGCTTTAAACATAATAGCCAGTATAGAACAGGCCGATTGCTTATACACCAACGGTTTCCAAATCATGATAATGCTTAAAATGCCGATGTGATGAATGACTAATAGGAATAATTTATTTATTATTATATACCTTCTGATGACGGCTCAGGTCTATATCTAGGTGTCTGATATTTCTGTATAACAAACATATTCTGCACTAAATGAAACAATAAACTCGTAGAGCATTTGCAACTTGCATCAAATTATACCATAATTGCACCTGTGGATGACTCTTCACATGATAGATGGTTAAGCCTTCAACTTTCATTTGATTCAGTACTCCCTTTGGGTTAGCTCCCGCAGAACATTTATAAGAAAAGAGTAAGGATAATTATAGGCTATTGGCATCCTAAGGTATCATTGTTTCACTCATAAAAAGCCTCAAACGTTCATAACTGATGAAATAGATACTAATCACTTAATCTAAAGAAGTTTCTGCTTCTTTTACAACTACGATTCTACGAACCCGAAACTCGAGTCGATCCATACCACGACCACCACACCCACATCCTGCTGTTGAAAAAACGCAACCACCACAACTTGACCAAACAATTTTACAGATCAAAATATTGGGATTTAGGGTTCATATATCAATTCGTGGCATCAATTCATATATCAATTCATCAGAAAAGGCTGTAAATCCCATATCGTGGTATTAGAAGAGGTTGTAAATCATAGACAATGGATGATGGTGGCTAGGGTTTTTTTAGGAGAGAACAAATATTGGGGGTAAATGATCATGATTTTAATTGGAGTAATCTGTGTTTAGGGGGGGGGGGTGGGGAGTTTGCATCATTAAATTATTGAGTTGTTATGAATCTGTAGAGGTTGCGCCATTAACATCTTGGGTTGATTGTTCACATTCATTCATTATAAGAAGTCGAAACTTTTTAGACATTAATAAAGATCACCTCCACCTTATTATGAGCACCTACACATTAATTTTAAGGAGTGAATCTTTAAGTGTAATAGATAATATTAACATGTTTCATCACATTTTACATACTATAATGCTTGTACCGGTCAAATTTATACCACATGTGATATGAAACAAGAGGTTTAAAGTTCCTACGTATATATCAGATATAATGTTTACCTAGTAATTTCATGTTGTACAGCTATGTGGTACATAATAATATAACATAATGGTTAAGAAATTTTGACTTCTGTGATAATCTAAAATCAGTTCTCAGTCCCACCCAATTAAGACTTGCTGTGATAAATTAAAATCACAGCTGAGTGGCTGAATTTTTTAGAAATTTACAGCAAGTTTAGCAGAAATAGTAGCTAATTTGACTTAAACAAACATACAATATCTACTATATTTTTGTGTCCAACTTACCATACATAAGTTATCACTTAGATTCATCATATATTTACCCCATATTGTTGCACAAATCTTTATATACGACGTCGGTATCAAATATTTTGAAATATTTTACGAATTTACAGCAACTTTTAAGCAGAATAATAGCAGACTGTTTGGATATTTAAGTAGCAAGCAAGCTAACATACCATATTGCAAAGTCCACCGTTCCACACCTCCACGACAAGTTATCACTTAAGATTCATCATCATAATTTTTGTTCCCTTTTAAAACAGTTGTGAAAGTTGGTTTTAACCAACCTTAACGATTTAACCTGTTTTCCAGAATTATGTTTATTAACATTTCTTTGTTGGTCTCGTCAGAACAAAATAAAATTCCTACAATTCCTCTATGTTCTTCCTTTAATCTCTAGTGCTAGACATTAAGTGTTCTTTTTTAATAATCCCTTAAAGATTTCGTGTTACCCAGTCACATAATGGGTTCGAATTACTTTTTACTGAAAGTAAAAACTTCAACACGATTCAAGCCAGTATCAAAGATTATCGTCACACACCTAACCTGATTTCAACAAAAATTGTGACATTAAAAGGTTCTACAATCACAATTTTGAAATCTCTACAAGAATTAAAAACAACATATTAGGGACATATTTTTTACAGCCTAAATTTTTAACAAAATAACTATACAATTTTAATTATTTGTATATATGTTTTTATTTTTCGGGCGGGCCGTGGCAGGTAGTATTCCTCGGTCTCCGTCCTAGACTCGATTACAATCCCCGTTTAAGACTTAAACCCATCTGGTAACCCGATAAGATGTCCCCCTCCCCTAATTAGGTCGTGTTTCTAATTTCTCTGTCGGGTTCAGGGTTTTTTTTGTCGTTTTTTCTATTTGTTGCACCATAATGCATTTTAAACAAGTAAATGGCCTTTAGTGTTAATATTTATGCTACTGTTAGTGGTCACACCATTACCCCTCCATCTCAGTGTCACATCACCATTTACCTTCCCTCACTTCCTCTCACTTTTCACCCCCATCTTAGAAAAGAACAACGTTTAAACAAAATCAAAAAGCTATATACTCGTCATAAAACAAAGATTATATTCTAATGCATCAAGTCAAAATGAAGAGAACATGTCGGGTACTCTTTGTTTTATATATTGAACAACTCTATAGCATGCGCTCGATACAAAAATTCATACATAAACTTGCAACTTATTTCGACCAATTCAAATAGCATGGAGGTGGTCGGTCTAATACATGACCGGATTAAAACATGTGCGGGGTGATCAACCCCACATAACCTCTATTATTTAGGGGCTATCGATTTTTGAAACTTTCTTACAAGTATAGGTTCTTTTTTGAAGGATAACAGATTATTTAGAAAGAAGAATGTGACTTCGGTATGATAAGAATCAAAATTTTGAAGTTTTCAAAGGAAAAAAAGCTTAAGTTTAAGCTTTAATGGTGAAAATTAAGTACATGAATTTTGTGAGGAAAACAAACTCATAGACGTAACAAAGTGTGTATAGCACATAAGTTGTGTTGTTTTATATAACCATATTTCTTATGAAAGTTTAGCATTAATCCATTTATCTTTAATATTTATGATTTTAAACAACATATCTATGTGAAGCGTGTAGTTTTTGTCTAAAAGTTTAAACAAATATATATCTTATGAAAAACTATAATTATAACCGGGAATATTGTTTTAAAGAAAGTAAACATCGTAGATTGTTTTAGAAAAACAAATGTTATCAACTAACATATCTTTTTAGAAAGTTTTACATGATATTTTATTTTATAAAAAACTTTTTAGAACTTCATTAATCATCATAAAATGTTTTTTAAAAACTAAAGAGTTATAGTAGAAATGTAGAATATTTATTTAAACTTGAACAATATTACATGTGTCCTTCGATCGATATAAAAAAAAGCATAATCTAATTACAGTTCACTATTTTTACACATACTTCAATTATGATGTTAAAATAT
The DNA here is from genome assembly GCA_026074375.1 of Tanacetum coccineum. Classification (NCBI taxonomy): domain Eukaryota; kingdom Viridiplantae; phylum Streptophyta; class Magnoliopsida; order Asterales; family Asteraceae; genus Tanacetum; species Tanacetum coccineum. The sequence goes on from BQNB010075332.1 coordinate 12,066, forward strand.
CCGTTTTAAAATTTTGACACACACCATCAAATTTCACCGCTCTGGTCCAATACAGAGAATTAGAAGAAATCGGCTATTAGGATTCTTTATGAAGTTAGCAAAATGACACGTGTGATACAATACTAAAAAGATGACATAACTTTGATAATCGTAATTGCAGATTGATCAGAACTTTGATAATCCTAATATCGCTTTTTTGATGATCGTTCGATCTTTACGTTTCTTGCAAGATAAGGTTTGTTTTCTTGAATATTTATGTCATTAGCACTTTAGTAAGTTCCTTGACCTTGTCCTAGTGTTAACCTTAAAGGCAAAAGTAGGGTGATTGTTTGATCTTTACGTTTGAGGTTTGTTTCTTGAATATTTATGTCATTACCACTCTAGTAAGTTCCTTGACCTTGTCCTAGTGTTAACCTTAAAGGCAAAAGTAGGCATCTTGTCCCTACCAAAAGTTACCATGTCTTATCATAGATACTTGTATCTCGAACGCCATAGAAGAACAACAAAGTCAATGAATACTCATGTTTAACCAACTCCACTCACGCTTATAGTCTGTCAAGCCCGCATACGTACGTATATCCAATCATCATATCTTACATATTATGGATAAATCCGAGTCTCTAATTATAAGTAGTTGATTTTCAATCTCATAAGATCAACTATAAACTTACTTAAGGTATTCAAACAATCACTAAATGAGATTAGGGCTACAATCAAGCCCCGTCGAGCTCGAGCTTGACAGGGCTTGAGCTTGGCTCGAAAATCAAAAGTTTGGCTCGAGCTTGGCTCGATAGCTCGACAAGCCTTAATCAAAGCTTGAGCTCGGCTCGAGTTATATTCGAAAACGGCTCGAGCTCGGCTCGAAAAGCTCGAATTTATACATAAATGTTTAAGAGAGCTTTGTAACGTGCTAAAGAGTATCCAAAATAGAGTTACTATGTCTCAAAGTGATGTACGTGAAACATGAAAATTTGGAAAAAATATTGCATCTCACATAGCCTAGAAAAGGAAGTGCGGAGATGTTTATATAGATGTCTTGATATTCGCAATCAAATTCATTTGGTTGGTTTTACTCGAACACCTACGCATGTGTAGGGGCGTGTGTAGGGGGGATGTGCAGGGGGATGAGCATATTTTAGAGATTTTTGGTTCGAAAATAGCTTCCAAGCTTATGAACTCATGCGAGCCTGGGTGACATGCGGACACGAATATGGCTCCGGTACTTCGCTTATGTGCGACTCTCTTTTTGCTGAAGATTCGGTTTCCTTTTAATGTTGAATTACGGGTTTTCTCATGGCGCATGTTGTTTTCATTTTAATGTCTATTTAGAGCCACGATTTTAAATATACGAGTCTATTTTCAAATAATCGAAGGTACACTCAATGGATTTCAAAAATGAGAAAAAATGAGATGTTTGCAACTTTGCATCCCTCTTCAGTTATAGGATACGTAAATTCACTTTCACTGACTCAGTCCATGTAGGTGCTTGCTTTATTGGTTGACACCTTGGTTATAGTCATTATGAAGAATGAAGGAGCACCGTGCACTTCCACATGAAAGTACCAATGCCGAGTGATATCACATTAGTACACAAAAATCCATTATTTGGAAACACAATGTAAGAAACCATATGTAAAATAATGTATTTACCCAATAATATATAAACATGACGCAGTGAAATATTCAGGTAAAATAATAATTGAAATAATATCAAGACATATTATGAAAATGACTCATGACTTAGAGATATCTTTACTTAAAAGAAAAAGGAAAAAAAATTCAAACAAATTTTGATAACATACACGGAATGAAAAAGCAAAGGTTAAACAAGACTATTATTAAGACATCACTTGTTCAAATCTAAAATACTTAGTAGAAACTAAACTCTTAATTATGTCAAAATTTCATGTCAAAAAGACATACAAAAGTGTTCTTGCGACATAATCTCTTTCGCTTAAACCTATTACATAGCCACAACTATGAACAGTTAGCTACTTTGTTCAAGAGTTCCCATAACACATACATTTCAACACAAGAATGTACGTAGTCGTGCCTTTTAAGCGGTGATACTTTTAACAACAAATTCAAACTTTAGTCATATATAGCTAATGAAATGAAAATTTCCAAAGAATATGCAGCGAAAAGATAACTTGTGAACACTTAAGAATATTTCTTTATATATTATTTTTTAAATTCAGGCCTCCTTATAGTTTCTCCTCATTTGATGCAGCACACTACAAACACAAACACCTATCACATGCACAAAATCACTCAGTTAAGAATTTCAGTTTTACCCTAAATTACAAAAACGAGACCATCAAAAGAATTCCAGTTTACCCAGATATATAAACCCCTGCTTAATTTTTTCAACCAAACACAACTTTAGTGGGATTTGAAATTTAAATACTGTAAAAACTCAAATATTGGTGAACCAAACAGCTCCTAAGGAATAGAGTATTACCCACTTTGGGGTAATGAGGGATTGCATTATATGATACCAACCATCATTTTTTATTACCATTGCCTTTCCTTGCCTAATAAAACCCCCAACCAAGCACCCCATAAAGTATAAATCACCTTAACATGGACTTACCCCCTAGGTCTTCTGACACCTGACACCTGATGTATTGGAAGCCCTACATACGCCTAAAGCTGGTGCAGGTTAACACGATACCTCCTGGCTTGGATGCGCTAGTGAATACGATGGAAGGCGTAACGTGCATCGCTTATATGGCGTCGCAGCTGCTGTGGCAGAACCAATTGAGATTTGTAGACCATTCTGTGCCAGACCTTCGACGAAGTTTAGAATTGCATCACTGTTGTCGCGAAATAAATCAATGGATGTTCGCCGGGTCGGGAATGCGCTGGGGACCTACGAATCAGCTGAAACTCCATCTGCAAACTGAAAAAGGTGCTTGCTTGTTTAATAAACTGCAATCGATGATGACGTCACAGATCGAAATCCGAAAAATATAAACATTATTTTAGAAAAAACATAATACACATAAATGTGTTGCTGCATTTGATCTTAACACGCGTCAGATCTAACGCGCCGTAGATCTGATGCGCGTTAAGATCAAATGAAGCAACAGTGTATTATGTTTTTTCTAAAATAATGTTTTAATTTTTCGGATTTCGATGAGTGACGTCATCATCGATTGCAGTTTATTAAACAAGCAAGCCCCTTCTTCAATTTGCAGATGGAGTTTCAGCTGATTCATGTCCCCAACGCATTCCCGACCCGACGAACATCCATTGATTTGTTTCGCGACAGCACTCATGCATTTCTAAACTTCGTCGACGGTGTGGCACAAAATGGTCTACAAGCTCCATTGGTTCTGCCACGGCAGCTGCGACGCCATATAAGCGATGCACGTTACGCCTTCGATCGTATTCACCCGCGCATCCTATTAACCTGCACCAGCTTTGGGCGTATGTAGACCTCGGGGGTAAGTCCATGTTAAGGTGATTTATACTTTAGGGGGTGCTTGGTTTGGGGTTTTATTAGGTAAGGAAAGACAATGGTAATAAAAAATGATGGTTGGTATCATATAATGCAATCCCTTATTACCCCAAAGTGGGTAATACTCTATTCCTTAGGAGCTGTTTGGTTCACCAATATTTGATGGTTTTTACAATATTTAAATTTCAAATCCCACTAAAGTTGTGTTTGGTTGAAAAAAAATAAGCAGGGGTTAATATATCTGGGTAAACTGGAATTCTTTTGATGGTCTCGTTTTTGTAATTTGGGGTAAAACTGAAATTGATTTTGTGTATCTGATAGGTGTTTATCTTTGATTTTATAAATAACTATATGAATGTATTATGTAGCATTGAACTATCTAAACCAAGCGATCTCAATGACAAAAGGAATACTGAGCAATCCTATTATATTCCTTAGTATTATCTTTGCCATTACTCATTAACGAACCAAGCATGCCCTTAGTTTTCCAAAAAAGAGTTATCGTAGGAAATACAGAGTTTTCCGTCAACCTTTCGTAAAACTGTAATGAAATGTATTTAACAAGTCATAAGTTCTTTTGTTCAAAAAAAAAGTCATAAGTTCTTAATAGGACATCGGACGCTGAACGTCTATTATTGGCTGTCCAGTATGCTAGTCAGAATCAATACTTTGGAAGAGAGATGATTAGAAGTCCACGTGGGTTGAGTTTTGCTGGAGTGCAGGCGACATTAGGAGACGATTTAATGTTGCTAATAGACATGGTGAGAATGCAGTCGTCACTCAAATACATGTTGAGATCAGAGGAAAGAGGTATGGCCCCATCGTGAATCACGCTCAGTGGCGGGAGGTGGTGGCTCATGATTACAACACCCACCGGATAAGCCTTCTATTTGTCCGTGTTTGAGAAGGGGGAGAAGTAAATGCTTTGGTGCTGAATGAAAGGTTGTTAGCTGTCTTTGTTTGAGACGTTAAAACATTTGTTAGCTAACATTTTTTCTCTGTTTTGAAACTGTAAATAATGCATTTGTGAATAATGTCTGGATTTGTGACTGCAGTTGGGTCGTTTTTGTCATTTGTGTTATGTTTGCATTTGAGAAGGGGGAGAAGTAAATGCTTTGCTGCAGAATGAAAGGTTGTTAGCTGTCTTTGTTTGAGACTTGTAGACATGTGACTCAGGGAAACGTCGTTAAAACATTTGTTAGCTAACATTTTTTTTCTCTTTTGAAACTGTAAATAATGCATTTGTGAATAATGTCTGGATTTGTGACTGCAGTTGGGTCGTTTTTGTCATTTGTGTTATGTTTGCATTTGTGACTGTGGTTGAGTCGTTTGTGTGGTTGCAATTCATGTATGCAACCGGTTAAGTATGATCAGCTTTGAACAACACGTGTTGAAGCTGGGTTTTCTGGGGGGCTATCAAGGCAAGGCACGCCTTTCTTACTGCTCGTGATTAGCATTGGAACAATATCTACACCTTATGTTCATGTTTATCTGTAAGTATGGTGGTCATTGTTTTCTCAGTTTTGGCGAAAGTGTTCAATAGATGTCAAATGATGCTTTATTCAACTGTATGATTTTACTAGAACTTGGTGCACTGACTTAGAAGTGGCAAAAAGGGGTAGGTTGTCAGGTTGTGTAAGAAGTGAACTCAATGAAAATAAGTTGAAGATTATACTGGATCCCGCAGCTGGAAATTGGCCATTTGTGCAGGCACAACAGTTGCCCATTTTTGCATTCGGTTGTTGTTGGTGCTTGGCGTTTGCAGAGGGTGTTGTCGAAGAAAAGGGATATGTTTACTCATGTTTTGTTGCTTTATAATGTTATGAAGGTATACTGCAATGGTACATTCACTTTTGTACACCTCCAACATGGTTCTTGTATCCATCCAGGACTGATGTTTTACAATAGGTTTGATATTAGTAATTGTTTATAACGACATTAGTTCAGTCTTGAATTTGTCAATTCGTTCTCCCTGGGGATCATGGACTTCCTTTACAGCAGGTATAATTACAAAGGTGTGAAAAGCTTTTTAACTTTGACTATTTTTACAAAATCAGTGACTCCTAATTCCTGCAAGAAATTTCTCCATTTCGTTGTTCCTTCAGGTGAGGATTTGCATACCTGGTGTTTCAGATAGCTGATATCAATCTCAAACCATTGCATATCACTGCCGCTAACCAACTTACTCATATCAGTTAGATTGCCGAATTGTTTACTGAAATGAATTGGGGCTTCGGCAAGTCGTTTGTACCCATGATTTGTGGAAATAAAAGCATTGTTACGTAAGTGTGAGATAATGTGTTCCTTTCTTCAAGACACTCAGAACAAGACGATTCTGAATGAAACAGTATAAAAGAAAGGTACTCAATCATCAATTCCATACTTTCCGCCATAAGACGTGCTTTTTCAAAACTTCGTGTGCAAATAACCGCTGGACCCCAACTTTGTAAAGCATTTGGGTTATGTTTTTAACATGATCACTAAAAGGAGCAGGATTAACAATCCGAAGTTCCGAATACAACTTCCCAAAAGCTTCAAGACCATGCTCGGGATCAGTATGCAACCAAATTGCACCTTCATTAATTGATGCATAGTTACCATCTAAAAGAGGTATATTTCATATTTGGTAACTGGCTTAAGGAACCAATGAAGTCACACTCGGTTGCATTAACCAGCATGAAAAACAAAACATTTAGCCAAGAGGATAGCCAACCGAGGCCCATTGATTTAAGAGAATCAGCCTGATATAAAGATGCCATAACTTGGATAAGAACTTCGGGTCCACATTCTTCAATGCCTAAAGCTCGTGCCAAGGAATCCGTTAGAAGCGTATCTTTATGCAAGTATCCAACATCAAGATGCTCCCTTATCAAACTATCAGGTAACAACGAACGAGTTTGTTCTGTCCAGTTACGCAGTACTTTACATGGCGTGACCCACTCGTCATCTTCCCCTTGTAGAAGCAGACAGCCAGAAGTACACAGCTTAGAAATAATCATATTTGGAAGCTGTGAAAAAAAACCATGCACTTCCCCTTCAAGAGGAACAAAGCTCATAAAGACTGAAACTCCCTTCGCCGGGTTCTCTTTAAAACAAGTAAGGCTACAGAATGACAGCTCAGCATTAACGAACAACTTTGGAAACTCCATTAACAACCATTGATTCCATGGACTGTGTGGATCAACTTCCTCTCTTGACGAGGAAACAATAAAATCCGCTTGGATGATAAATTTTAAGCCATAACTCCTTGAAGGAAATAAAGCAAAAACAGGTTGTTGGTCGAGCTTCGAGATGTAGTTTCCATTACCTAAATCATCCAACATAAGTGCCACAGATATTTCAGTTGTTTGGACATCATGGCGGATATGACACGCTTGTAGTGTACGAGATTTGACAAACCAAGTGAATTTTTCTTTTCCAAGAAAAACATTCCTAATACCGTCTCTATCAACTTGCTTCCTCATGACAATGAGCGAATCATTTGGAATATTTCTGAACTTGATACATTTAAGGCGGTGAAGGAATAACAACAAGTATGGATGAAAGCTAGAAAACATGGAGATTAACTTCTCAACAGGAAAAGCTTCATCTTCCTTTGATCTGAAGGGAAGCACAATGCATGTTTTCCAACATGTCTCAGCCGCCGGATCGTTATCCCCAGAAACCGGCTTGCTATACAAATCAACGTCACAAGGTGGAACAACTGTTGGCAAAACAAAACCAATTTGACCGTCACTAATGTCAAACTTGACATGGAACCCGTTAGAATGGATTTCCGGAGCATCTGTCACCTGGTAGTATATCAAATTACTAAGAATGGTTCTAAGACAAAACATCAAAGATCAGAAGCTAAAAATAAGAGATGAAACATATTCTTTGAGAAATCATAGTATACTATACCCGGAATACAGATTTGAAGCCAATGCCCTTTTTGCTAATATATCCAGTACTAGGTTCCGTCTTTGATGAATTGTCTACCTTACAAAGTGCTTTTATGGTTTCGACAGAAAACCCTTGATCATTATTCAAGACTATAATTCCTGTTTCTTGAAGAATGAAAGTTAAAGTTGGCTCAACATCACATGGGTACATATTTTCATCAGCATTCCGAACCTGTATATTAGCAATACTCGGCGTAACATAACATAACCAAAGAAGCAACGTGAAATAGTGTAAATAGATGCACTTACGAGTTCGAGTAGAAAATGTGAGTCCTGAGAATATAACTCTTGAGAAAGACAATGTAGTGCTTCGCCTAAACGACTATGTTCTTTCTTCAGAATGCTATATTTCTGGGTAGCTGAGATATCTGAACCCAACCCAAATTCTTCTCGCCTGATACGCTCAATAATCTTCTTTGCTGATTCCTCTTCATTACTATTATCCTCACCTTCAGTAACAAATTCAGACGCTGATCCAACTTCTTTAACCTTTTTCACCCATCTCTCACCACGTTTTCCATAATTTAAAGCGACAAGTTCTCTCTGGTTTGAAATAAGTCCATCATTGATATCGGAAACTGATTGGTCTTTCAAAGCTTCATCTTCTTTTTTATCACTATTAACTTCTTTTGTCATTGATGCATAATCTAAACATGATGCAGGTTTCCTTCTTGATCTTCTTCGTAACTTCTTAGATGTAGACTTTGTGGGACTTGGATCATCCAGTGACAAACCAGAACTTGTGGTTGGTGTAAGGTTACCTTCTTCTGGCGATGAAATGGAGAACATAGACCACTCGGATTCTTCACTTGGAAGCTTCAATAGTTTTTGCTTATTTGTCGAAAACAGCTCCATTTGCTCCTCTATGTAACCCGATTCTGTTGTTAAAATCCTGTGGAGAAAATTTGCTAAGGGCAATTCAGGAACTCCGGTAACAAGAAAACGAGAAAGCTCCATAAAAAGCGAGTGGGAATCTGAATCAGATTCGGGAGTTGCATAAAGAATGTTGTCCTGCAGAAGACAACTGCACTCAAGACGCTTATTGGATTCAATACCAAATTTCTTTATGACGTTCTTGTAGAACAACTTTTCCACCACGACAATCTTTAGGTTCTTGAATTCAGAATATTCTTTTTGATGGAAGCTATAAACGTAGCGTTGAGCATAGGGGAGAGCCCCGTTTATGAAGTAAGTTATAAAGCTATTATCTATCATGCCAGAGTATATTGCTTCACGAGTCACAACCTGCAGAAGCCCAAAAATAGACGAATCATACAAAGTACTTCAACTTTATATATACAATTATCCCTACTTTCACCGGCAGCACATAACCATCTGTGACATATTCATTAAGTTTGAAAAAAATGGACCACGCGGGTGGGTTGCAAAATGGGTCAAACAAGTCGAGCTTGAAACGGGTTGTTTCAACAATCAGTTTTGTCGATAGTTGATGTGTTAAACATACAAGTTGGGTTCACCCACAATCAGCTTTTTGGAAAGGTAATGTGTTAATAACGACTACAAAAACAATCTAATATTTTTACAGTAAAACCATGTAAGAGGGTCTAAGCATTGAAAATACACTCTGGGTGACTTTCAACCCATTTGACTGTTCAACCTAATTGACATGTTTCCGTTTTAGCTAACTTTTCTGATTTCACCCATTTGACCCCTTAGGAAAATAATGTAACACAAATCAACCCATTTATAAGTAATTGGGTTAAAATTGCTACCGCTAGTTTCGTTCGAGTATAATAGGCAAACGAAAGATCACACAATGTCTTCATAAGATATAAGTTGAACCAAGAAAACCCAATATAAAATTTTTATGTTGATACAGAAGTCCTTTTTAATTCGTTATCATAAATTATAAATTTGAATATTTGGTAAGTGTTGGTATGTGTGTGAGGGAGAGCGTATGTGAGTACCTCAGAAAGAGAAGGGATTCCCAGTCTCCGAAATAAAACAGAAACCTTATGCCGAAGCATTTGCTTTTCTTCAGTACTAAGCTGCCCAAAACACAAAAAATGAACATTTTTCAAGTTCATGAATTCTTTTCTCAGCTGCTCATTGTCACACCAACATACGAGACCAAATGATTGATGCAGGGATACCCATTTATTTTGCACAGTTGGAAAGATCCTCGTTTCCCTTTTCTCCATACTCTTCTTCATGCAATCAACATCTTCAGAGCTCAGAACCCACGAGTCTAATCCATCACTCCACTTTTTGAGAACATGGAAAAACTGACACATGAAACAAGATAACGATGAGAAAAAGCTACCTGCATATATGAAACGGGTCACATGGTTTGACAGTCACCCAAAGTATTTTTTTAAGAATAAAACTACGTTTTTTAGCTGAAGTGGAAATGGTTCACATGGTTTGAAAGTCGTGTATTTAAGTGCTTGCAGCTTCCTGACACGCCTACTTTGCCACCAAGAGTATATGCATAAACAAGTGACTATTACTGTACTCACTGTTTTAGCTGCTTGTAAAGGCAAAATCTTGGTTGACAACTGTAGCAGAGACTGCAGATAACCAAGGAGAGGAGGATTTTCAGCTACTCCAAACTCATTCACAAAGAAATTATGGAGGCCGGGATAAACATTGCATAACATCTTATTGAAAAGAGGATGAATTGACTTTGTTTGTTCAATTGAACCGAAAGAATCATGCCAGTATACTTCACTGGGAGATAAAAATGAACCAGACACCCCTTCATGCGTGGAACTAAATGAGTGAGGAACAAATATGAAAGCTTGAGAATGCAATTTCTTGACTATCTTTGGCTTCGAGATGCTCATCTCATTCCATAAGTATGTGTAGAACTTGGACATCTGAGATATGCTGGTAAAGGTAAATTTATAAACGGTTAACAAGCAAGCCAAAGGAAAAGAAAAGACAAGAAAAAAATTTAGAAAAACAAAAATAAAATTGCCCCATTCATACACAGGCACAAAAAGTTTTCTTACGAAATAGCGATACCTGGCCCTGAGAGGTATCTTAGATCCTCTCCAAACTTCCAGAATTGATAACGCATCATCAAGAGTGAGTGTTTTCTTCAAGCCAATATCTTCTAAAAACATCACAGAGCTCACCTATTTAGCAACAAAAGTATAGAATATTATAGTTCCATAGAGTTACAACTTTTCATACGAAATAAAATTAATGTACCAACCTTTGGAACAGTGTATGGTGCCCTGTGAGTGTGACCAAGAACCGTACGCACCACTTCACAGTGATGGAACAAATCTTTAGGGAAGTGAAGTCGATCATCCATACTAGAAGCCATCCATGGATCACCGTGAAGCATTCTTATAATATAAGATTTATAAGGCTTGTTACTAAAATGACCATCCCACAGAGTATTAAGTACCTTTAACAGGTACTTACTCTTTTCCCTATCACCATGCGTGGTCACATGTGACAATAAATGCATTAACTCCGGAGAAGTATATTTTATGTCCTCAGCGCGTTTTTCAACTTCAACTACCTGCACAAAATCAGTGACTCCTAATTTCTGCAGAAACTTTCTCCATTTCAATGTTCCTTTAGGCGTGGATTTGTAAACTGGGTGATTCAGATAGCTGATATCAATCTCACACCATTTCATATTGGTCCCATCAACCAACTTGTTCATATCAACTGGATTCCCGAATTCTTTACTGAAATGAATTGGCACATCAATAGGCCGTTTGCACCCATAATTTGTGGAAATATAAGCATTGTTACTTAACTGTGAGAATATGTGCTCCTTTTCCGCACGGCATTTGGAGCATCTTGATTCTTGATGATACATTATAAATGATAGGTACTCAATCATCAACTCCGTACTTTCCATCAACACTTTTTCATCACATATTGATGGTAAGATGTGCACTTTAAAAACTTCGTGAGCAGATAACCTCTGGACCCCAAATGTGTAAAGCATTTCGGTTATGTTCTCAGGATGATCACTAAAAAGGTCCGGATCAACTATTCTGAATTTCGGACTTAGGTCCAACTTCCCAAACATTTCAAAACCAGGCTCATCCCTAAGCAACCAGATTCCACCTTCACTAATTGATGCATAATTGCCATCTAAAAGAGGAATAAACGGTAATTGGTTGATGGAACTTATAACATCATACTCGGTTTCATCAACCAACATCAAAAGCAAAACATTCAGCCAAGCGGATAGCCAACTGAGGCCCAATGATTTAAGAGAATCAGCCCGACATAAAGATATCATAACTTGAACAAGAAATTTGGGTCCACATTCTTCAATGCCTAAAGCTTGTGCCAATGAATCTGATAGAACCACATCTTTATTCAGGTAGCCAACATCGAGATGCTCCCTTATCAAACTATCAGGCAACAAAGAACGGATTTGCTCTGTCCAGTTTCTCACTACTTTACATGGGCGGACCCACTCATGGCAGCCCCCTTCTAGAAGCAGACAGTTAGACACACGCAACTTGGAGATAATCATGTGTGGAAGGGAAGAAAAAAACCCATAAACTTCCTCTCCAAGAGAAACAAAGCTCAAAAAGACAGAAACACCCCTTGCTGGATTCTCCTTAAAACATGGAAGGCTACAGAATGACAGCTCAGCGCTCACGAACACATTTGGAAACTCAGATAGTAACCATTGGTTCCATGGACTATCTGCATCAACTTCTACCATTGACGTGTCAAGAATAAAATCCGCTTGGATGATAAAATTTAAACCGTAATACCTTATTGGACGAAGACAAGCAAAAACAAGTTGTGGGAATAGATGTGGGGTGTAGTTTCCATTATTTGAATCTTCTAACTCAAGTGCCATTGATATTTCAGTTGTTTGGACATCCTGCCGGACATGATCCGCTTGTAGTCTAAACTTTTTGATAAACCAGGTTACTTTTTCATTATTAGAAAATATGTTAACTATACCATCTCCAACAACTTCTTTTCTCATGACAACTAATGAACCATGTACAAGATTTACGTGCTTGATACATTTAAGCCGGTGAAGGAATAGCATTACTTGCGGATTGAGTTTATAAAATATGATAAATATATCCTTGACTTCATTTTTCATTGGAAGTACCATGCACGTGTTCCAAAGTTTTTCATCCTCTGGATCACTATCCGAAGTAACCATCTTGCTAAACAGACTAACATCACGAGGTGGAACAGCTGTTGCCAAACCGTCACTTATGTTAAACTTAATATTGAACTCATTAGAATGTATTTCCGGAGCATCACTAACGCGAAATACAGATTTGAAACCAATGCCTTTGTTATCAATGTACCTATCACCACTAGGTTCCTTCTTTTTGATATTGCCAACATCAGCACAAAGTGCTCTAATGCCTTCAACAGAAAATCCTTCATCATTATTCAACACTATAACACCTTTTTCTTGAAGTATGAAGGTCAGAGTCGCCTCCACATCACACAGGTACACATTTTCGTCAGCATTTTGAACCTAAACATTACATAAAACACATTGAATAGAATTACTGAAAGAAACGAGAAAAATCTAAAAAACTTTCACATTTTTTTGTCATCATGTAACAAAATTTTGTTTTGCAGTCATCTGATGAACTTAAGTTATGTCCTGGGATTTTTTACCCTTTAATATGACAAACTTACGCTATTTAACGGATTGGCATATTTTTGTCTCTTAAGTAATATACTTCTGCCAATATATAAGAATGAACTTGTAACTAGTTACACACTTATACGAGTAACATATAAGGTACTAAGATAAAAGTCAGTCACATCAAATGCTAACAAAGTTAAATTTTGTTATAAACAATAAGGTATGTTACTTTTTAGTGCAATTTTCTCTTATAACTGATGCACTACTAAAGCATCCGCAGTGGTCACTTGACCACTACCCAACGACACGTTGACTTCCTTTCACAACCACTATCCTACCACTTTTACCCAGCGACACCAGACACATTCCTTATCATAACTGGTAACCACTTACTCCACTATAATATACTGTTATATTATATACCTCTCACACATACCTACCATTAAAAAATATATAAAAAATACAAACACATTGGCTCAACATAGCAACCAAGAGCACCATTTTTCAACTCGGATGTCGACCAAGGTGCAACCATGAGCCCGGTTCCCACTTCCCACCCATAGCCCATCTCACACCATTGTGGAAGCTCTTAGTGGTTGCTTGAAAAAAAACACTAGGTATGTTTGGCGAGGAGCATTTAGCATTTTGTATTTTTCTTAAAACACTACTTTTGAGACACGTTTAACTTTTACATCATTTTACACTTTATAATCACATGCATAACTAATTTACCAAACCTCTAACTAAGTGCTAGTGTGCTACTGCTATCTTTTGCTAAACATACACTAAGAGCGTGTTTGGCGAAGATAGCAGTAGCAAAAAGGTTAAGCAGCAGTAGTAGCCGTTTGTTTTGATAAAGCATTTTGTAACATAGCCGTATGGTCTATAGTCGTACGTGGAAACGCTAGTTGCTCGTAAATGCTACTAGAAGTAGCGCTTTGATTTGGAGCGTTTAGAAAAATTAGGAACGTTGGTTGCTTTTTCCAAATAAACATTTTGTGAAAAACGCTAAGTAGTTGCTAACTGCTTCAAAACGCTCCTAAATACTTAGCTACCAAAAAAGCCTAAGTAGCTAGAAGTACAAATCAACAAAAAGTTGTACAATATATATGTTGTTTATTAATGCTTCTTCGGTTCTTGACACATATATACTAGTAGTAAGCATGAAGATAGAATGATATATAAATAAACAAATAATAACAATATATTAAAAGGGTATATACTCACAAGCTCGAGTACAAAATTTGAACTCTGAATTATAGGATAATAATTATTGGTTGATGATGACTTGCTGACTTTTTGACCCATTATATATAAATGGTCAACGTTGAATATATAGTCAAAACTGTAAGTCAACTACTGACATACAAAAGTCGTCGGAAATGATCAGTTCAGTTGTTTTTTTTTTAGGAAGAAGAGGAAGAGACATAAAAGTGTTTCATGGGTTTGGTTTCAAAGAAAAAGTGGGACTTAATTTTGGAGTAATTATTCTCTTTTCTTTCTTTTCTTTATTTACTTTTGATTTCTTTAATATTGCTTTAATGATTTCTTCTCTTATTAAATAAAGATAAATTAATTTGTAGTGAGTGATTTGCTTAGACCCGAAGTTAGAATCTGTGCAAAAATATATGTATGAGATACCTCAAAGTTGTTCATACAGTAGTATGCTATAAGTATGTTCGGAAACATTAGCCGGTATCCGCGCAATGCAATGGCGGGTACCCGGTAACTAAATAAAGTGGCGAGCAAACGTTGTTTATTTATAACATAACTTTAAAAAATAATGACAAATTATAATTAAAATAACTATTAACCATTGAAAAAGATAAACGTTAACAATATAATAATCGATTAAAATAATTAACAACCTAATTGTTTACAAAAAAAATTATCTTTACCTTAACGATTGATGAAGATTTGACTTATCGAATGATGTAAGCCATAATGTTACAACCCATTGAAGTTATAAATTTTTATATTAAAATTTTGAAATGGATTATCAATGTCAATCATGTATATATATAATTCACAAAAGCAGCAGAGATACATACTATTAAATAAGCAGTTTCAACATTA
The DNA here is from genome assembly GCA_026074375.1 of Tanacetum coccineum. NCBI lineage: Eukaryota > Viridiplantae > Streptophyta > Magnoliopsida > Asterales > Asteraceae > Tanacetum > Tanacetum coccineum. The sequence continues at coordinate 27,118 of BQNB010075332.1, forward strand.
AATGTTTGTAACCACCTTGACCTTCAACATTAACTTAAAGATCATGATTATGGTCATGTAACCACTATGAATTCATAAAAGAGGTTTGTTGTGTTTGTGTTCATGCCATACGAATATTTATACGGCTATAAATACGTGTGAAATACGTGAGCCTACGAGGTCACACACGTTATACATTTAAGTATCATTTTTATTAATGTTAATAATAATATAATTGTATATTTATTATTTATATTAATATATGATTCGACGAATGAACACTAACGGTCGTTAATTAGTTCGTTAGATTTAACTAACTAATAAGGCTTTTTAATTAATGGGTAATTAAATGTAATTAACCATAAATAATTAGAAAAGTCAAAAAGTCAAAACCAAGGAGGTATGGACTTAGTTCGACCGGATATGAACCCAAATGGGGTTTGGATTGAGCTTTGAGCTATCTTTTTCTACAAGGAATGTATTTTAGGTAAACCCTAAACTCGTCCCTATATAAGAAGGATCATAGAGCTCATTATTCTCATCCTTTGTTTTCTACTCTCCTTGGTTCGATCGCAGAAACACAAACCTTAGGGTTTTTGTGTTTTGTTTTCTTGGTGTTCGCGTATTCGTTGGTCAAAAACTAGCATTCGGGTGATACCGCTAGACGTGTAGTGTATGAACCGCATGGAGGTTACTTACCTTAGTAACTTGAAGTAGTTTTCGGTAGACACGTTTATTACACACGTGCGTGTACTCAAAGAAGCTTGCGTTCAACACTAGCTTGATTGCTAACGGTATGTTTCCTTATTTATGTTTTTATGTGTTAATTATTTATGCTATATGAATTATATCCGCTGCGTAGCTCGTTTAATATTCTTGTAATATTAGGTTATTTAGATAATGATTTCCAACAGTGGCATCACGAGCCATATCATATAGCGTAGTAATTACATAAAAACGTAAATTATATGTAAAATCCGGCGCCTATATATGTGTAATTGTTGCCTTTTATGTGAAAATTTATTTTAGGAAATTATTTAGAGAAATAATCTTGCTTAAAATTGGTCACATAATTAAGGTAATAATATATAGGGATATATTTTACATGATTTATCTAAAAAGCTTAAATTGTTTTAATTGCGTTTTAGATTTGCTATAAATATTTGTTGCTTATTTATCCTGTTATAAATTGTCAACCATGGATTACATGCATGTAACCCATGGTTTATGAAGCTTAAATATCTATATGCATGAGAATTTGTTATGTGAATTATTTAATTGCAATATTAGGGAAGACCCTTTGTTGAATTAATTGCGTAACTGATTCTAGTTTAGTATGATTAATTTTGCTTAATATGTTTTGCATGTTTTATATTTGTGGCGTTTTATAATTATGCAAAAACGATTTTTAAAATTAATATGGACTAAAAGTACATGACTTTTATTGTGTGTATATTGATACATACACTTTACAAAATCATGGACTATATACGTAAATTTTGTAATTTTCTTGCAAACGTTCTATAACGCAGGGGTTTAGTGGTTTCCGCAAGGGAACCCGCGACGGAACATGCAAGAATACACAAAATTTACATAAACGGTTTTAACAGTATTTTAAATATGTCGTTAGTCGTTACTATGGTTTGATTATTTCCAGTGGGGAATTAACCTTATCCGTAGTAAGATCTCTTTTACTTAGAAATATTGTAAATAAATGGCAACCCTAATTTTATAAATGGTATGAAAATTTATAAAAGTGATGGATTTATAGAAAGATTTTAAAACAAATAAAAATGGAAAGGTTTTAAAATTAACTAGTGTCATAAGCTTGTATGCATGCTTCCTTATACATAAATTTTGGTAACACTGTTTTATCAATTTATAACCTTAAAAGTTAAGTCAGTTGTCATCCAAGTATGAAATCACTTGAGTTTTTTATTTTACTCTAAGACAGTCTTAGGTGAATTTGCAAAACAAAGTAATATAACAATCGTATGGTCAGACCTAAGACTGTAAATTTACAGATTTTGTATTGGACGACTTATATCGAGTATGGTTGGTCAGACCTTTGACCCGAGGCATACGATGGGGTGAAACATGCTACTTGACACTATAATTCTGGATTATATTGCCTTGTGCCCCATAATGGCTAAGAGTTGCACATGTTGGCAATTATCTCCCGCATATTACCTTTTGAGTTATACCGTTTCTAGTAGATCAACTGCATTAATGGTAGAACGTCAAGTTGGATCTTAGACCCTTGTAAAATTAATTGTTTATTTATATAAACATGGGTAGTTAGTTTTTAAGGGATGAATTATCGAAAATATCAAAAATGAACTTTGCAAGTTCTTTTAATGTATTTATGCAACGTATACCGTAAACAAGGTTTGTTCTTACTTGTGGAAGACAAACTCTGTCTATTTTCCTTGGGAAAATAAAGACTATTTCCTATACTTTTTACTTGTAGAAAAATTTATAATATGAATGAAAGAATTATCCTAAATTCTATTCAAACTCATACCAAACTTACATATTAAGTTAATTGGACTTTTTATTCATTCAAGATTGCTTCAATATCCCTTTTCGGTTTTGAAATCTTTGAATCATAATAAGAAACTTAGATAACTAAAGAACTTGGGTCTATAACTACCAAGATTAAAATATCTTGTTGTAAACAAGACATATTTATGAGGTTTGATTGGAAGACGGAAATATCACCGCAATATTGTAAAAGGCAATAACTAGAGAACTCGTGTCTATAGTTGTTTCCTTAAACCAGTAAGAGACGCTACACACCCTTGAGGTAAAGTGCGCTGATAAAGGAGGAATTGCATGCCAATTTTTCAAGTTAATAAATAGCTAAGATGGCTAGAACTTGAACACACTTCCTTGAATATTTAAGTACTTGTTTACTAGTCCATGTGACTCACACTAGCAATAATGTGTAGACATTCAAGAACTGGAAAGATGCATAAAGTGCTACTTACTTTTCACTAGTGAAGGAACACTCACACTGTTGTCAGATCTAGTGGGAGTAAAGCATTCTATGATTATAAGACAAACTTGCAATGTTGTCAAATTCAGTGGGAGTTATGAGTTGTTTACCTCATATACATCATACTTTATTTCTGGCTTGGTTTGAAATAATAAATTACTTTCCAAGTGTGAAACATCTTTATTTAGTAAAGAATCACTGTGTATTATCTTTGATAACTTGTTGCCTTTGAGATGTCGCTTTCGTTTAATGTTATCTTTGATAGTTATGCACGATTCCTTATTAATAAATGAAGTTATATATATATACTAGCTATGAGCTTGACACCGCCATATTGTCAATACAAACAAACTAACTAGCGTGGTGTTGTTTTATGCAAAGAAGTTGTACCCTGCACAAGTGGGAGAAATCTTTATTGTGTGCAAGAAACAACTTAGAACAATATGACTAATGGTTCTTGACTACAAAGTAAGAAAACTATTGCTCTGCTAAGACTCACACACATTTAATGTATGTAGCCGTATCAAGAGAATGTGTCAAGACAAAAAGATAAGCTACATGATTATGTTTTTTGGAAATCATAAACATAGAGTTTGAAATTAACTTGAACTTACTATTAATTTACTTTAGTTTAATAATTGTTATGTCTTCTAGTATAGACATGTACATTAAGTCCTTTACTTGTGAAAAGACTTATAAGTAAAGTAAAAAGTTATCCTGTTATGTCTTCGTGTTAAAGACATGTACGTGAAGTCATTGACTTGGTCAAAGACTTATAACGAATAGTAATGTATTAGATGTTTATGTCTACTTATTAGTACATACACATTAAGTCATTAACTTGATCAAGGACTTATAAAAGGATGCAATTGGCTTAGTAATACTATTGATACCATTACGTTTTAACTTAAGTTGGTATAATAGGAAAAGCTATAAAGTATAAGATCAATCTTATTGGAATACTACATTTTATGGTATGTCCAACAAGGGTAATCAAACTATATATCGATATTATTTGATTCATGATGACCTTAACTTATTTAACTCCTAAAAGAGATCAAGGTTAGTAAATTGAGTATGTCATGGATATACCCAATTAGACTCCAACCTAGAAGGTTAATTAAGATAAATGAGATGTATCTCATTATGTCTTGATTGAAGTTCTAAATTTGGTAAAAATCTCTTGGAGATTATTATTGACAAATGCCTAGAACTGTTAAGTGTATCTTGTTGGATACCTATAGAAAATAATAGGATACCATTTCTACAACCACACGAGAACAAAGTTTTGTTGCTCGTCATGCTGAGTTATTTGAGAATACTCTCAACTATACAAGAAGCGAGTGGGAGTCTCACTATTCTAAAAGCGAGCGAGAGTAGTGTAGGCCTTGAATTAATTCAAGAAGAA
>BQNB010075333.1:0-25019 GCA_026074375.1 Tanacetum coccineum
AATATAATATCATCTACATAAACCTGTACCAACATGATATCTCTTCGATCCTTCTTAATAAACAGAGTTTTATCAATAGCCCCTCTCTTGTATCCATGGTCACACCTGATGGTCTTCACTTTATGTCTTAGCTTGTTTTCTAAACCCACAATCAGTATCATATGTCTCATCCTTGTAAGCCAAGAAAAACACCCAACTGAATCTACTACAGTCATCAGTGACCACCAAGTAGTACTTTTTCCTATTTACACTCTCTACTGAAACAGGTCCAAATAAATCCATATGGAGCAATTCTAAAGGTTCTCTGACTGTTCTTTCTTCAATCTTCTTGCAAGAAGCCCTGTGCTGTTTACCCATCTGTTCATACTTATCACCCCATGCATATTCATTCTTTTCATGTGTTTTAAGTATGACTCCTAATGACTCTAAGCTCATTTGATATCCTAGAATTTCAGACCTAGCCTTTTGAAAATTGTCTTTTTCAGTTTGATAGTTTTCAAGCAACTGCTTATAAGATTTACTACATTTGGAACAGTAAGGCTAGAGACACTAGTGTATCATCAGCTTTGTTGCTCCAGTCAAAGTCACCAAGTCCATCTTGTCCAAAGTGCACAGGTTCTGCATCAATCTCCATGCTTTAATTATCTTCTTCAAGTTCAGTCAGTGCCATCATAGCAAATGTCACTGGTTCAACATCAAATTCCTTGGTCCAGTCAATTTCTTCATTGTTGTCTGTTGCCACCAAGGCTTTTGAGTTTGAATCTTCAATAGCCACAATCTTCTTTTCCTTACGACCATTTGCTCTGTTTTCCTGATATTTAGCAAATCTGCACTCCCTAGCAAAATGACCCAACTTTTGACAATTAAAGCATTCAATCTTTGACTTGTCAAAAGTGATCCCATTCTTTGGCTTGAGGTCAATGGGTCTTCCTGTTTTTCTCATAAACTTCCTTATCCTTGCAGTTATCATAGCCACCTGCCATCGAATGTCAATTTCTTCCATAGCATCCTCATCAATTTGCAGCAGGTCTTCATCATCATGAGTTGTAGGCATAGATGCTTGTTGAGCAAAGAAAGAACATATGATTTCATCTGAGTGGGAAGCACAGTTAGGAGCAGTTTGCACCTTGCTTGAGGCAGCCTGAGTATATCCTTTTGGGATATTTTCTGGGTCAGCAGTACTTTGTTTCAAAGTACTGCCTTTGATTTCAGTGGACAGAAAAGCAATATTTTGTGAGCTTGAATTTGAAACACCCTTCAATTCATGCTCATACACCTTCAAGTTGTTGTAGAGATCATCAAACTCCAATTCATCCAATCCAGGTTGTCCCCGAATCATTGTAGCAACTACATGCCACACAGATGGTAGGCTTCTTAGAAACTTCAAATTCGCATCTTCATGGGACACTTTAGCATCATATAATTCAAGCATACTAAGAATGTTCTGAAACCTTTCGTATGCTGAATCTAGCTCTTCTCTAGATCCGATAGTAAACGTCTCGAATTGTTGTTTCAAAAGATTCTTTTGCATCTTCTTTGATGCTTCATTACCTCCAAATCTTGCTTTTATGGCTGACCATAAAGTTTTTATATCTTCAGCATCATGAAAACTGAGAAGATGTCTATCAGGTATTGCAAAAAGCAATATGTTAAGAGCTTTCTCATTGTTTCTTCTTGCGTTAACAGCAAGCGAAGTTTTTGGTGCAGACGAGGATCCAGGATCAGTTGTGGCTTGGTCTCCATTGGTGATTATATCCCATAGTATATGATCAGTAATGGCAATATACTGTCGCATCTTCATGGACCAAAGATCATATTCACCCCTCTTGATCATTGGGATTCTTAGTGCAGTGACTGATGAGGTGGGAGGGATAGGTTCAGCTTCAGACATCTTTTAGAGTTTGGAAAGATTTCGAATGATTAAAGTTCTTCTAGATCAGAGTCTCTACACATGCTCTGATACCACTTGTAGGATCGATATACCTTAGTATAAAAAAGCCTTTAGCCTGTTATGTTCAACTATGGCGGAATCTTGTGGCTAGTAGTACTAAGAAGAACACACAATGATTAATCAAACGATTTGTATTACCACACTTTGAATCTGCCTAAGTTTGCAGATCCCTAATACAATACTAATCTCTAACTAATGCTTTTTCTGTTGTTGCTTTGTTGTTCGTGTTTCGTCTATACTTCTTAATACCTTCCCTAGAGATCCTTTATAACATACAGGATAACTCAGTAGGTGTACAGTCTTGTATGACATAAACACGAATCAATACCTAATCACTAAAATAATGTTACAAGATAATTACTAACATAACCGTTTAAAAAATCCTTTAAATATTCCTTTATCCTCGGCACGTAAGAGTACTTTGATTTTTCCATACTAATGAAGCAGTACCTTCGTTGTTCAACTTAGCTAGTACTGTGTCCTTTGTAACTAGCAGTACTTTGACCTTCTGTCTTGTATGTCCCAACATACAGTCCCCTATTAGATGAAGACAAAAAAGGGGAAGATGATTATATGAAGAGCAATTTATAGATCATGTGGTAGCTTGGCATGGAGAGTTTAACTTAAGGGGAAGCAGTTAGCAGTTTACAAAGGAAGTTTTGTTTCATTCAGGGAGATGATTACATCTCAACTTCAGGGGAAGCTTTGGCTTTATGATGAAGTTCGTACACGACTTTGTTTGTTTTGTCATCATCAAATAGGGAAAGATTGTTGAAATTCTTGATTTGATGAGACAAAATAAATAAAAGAATGAAACATAAGGACTAAATCTAGCATATCAGAATTCTACAAGCTGATGGAGAATTATGAAGATTTGGTCAAAGATTTACAAGATAAAGATAAGAAAGTATTTAAATTAGTTTAATTAGTTTCCTTGTCATATTGATTTTCTTCCTTTGTAAGTCATGATCTCTCCCTATATAAAGAGATCATAGACATAGGTTTTAGAAATAGTAGAGTCGACTGATGAGAGTCGAATAGTAAAAGGTGTGTGTGTGTGTACACCATAGTTAGATAGTTAGTTATTGTAGCCCCAAGATTATGTTTGGGGAAAGAGAGAAATGTATGAATTATAAAACCTTGTTAAACATCATTGTTCTTATTGTTATTATTCCACTGCATATTGTTAATCTTTGATGTTTATAATCATAGATAAGATCTAACCCATCTCGAGCTTAAACGATCATAGAGTCTATCAGATTATTTAGACTTCACAATTGGTATCAAAGCAATTATGGAAATCGTTTAATCCATCTATGATATGTTTTAGAGATAACTTATATAGGCAGCAGAATAATAAAGAACAATAAGTTATCAAACAAGGCTTTACTACTAAACATTCAAGCCTTCATTATTATTTGATCAGAATAACATGGTTACCTACTGTAACAAGGATCCATGATCCTTGAGGCTAATATACTATCTATTAGCTAACTAACTAACTACTAAACGTACACACACACCTTTACTATTCGACCCTCATCAGTCGACTATGCTTTTCTGGATTAATCATCAAGTTTCTTCATTAAAAGCTTCTTAATCTCTAGGAGGATGCTTCCAAACACTTCTTTACATCTTAAGTTATTTTATGATTAATTTAGGAATCAGGGTAATATCTTCATTAGCAATAATATCATTTATCCTCCCCTGAGTTTCATCAATTAATGTAATCTCTACATCAGTATCAATATCACCAATATCAATCCTCCCCTGTTTGGATGCATCATCACCCAAACTTTCTTCATTATCAGATAAGTGGTTTTTAAAGTCTCCGAACCATGGTAAGAAAATTGGTACAAAGAATCATCAATTCAATAAGTTCAAAACTATCCTTATCACTTTGAAGTGAATCACATAAATGTATAGTTTTTGGCAAACTACCAGCCATAAACGGATTTGATGATTCTTTACCAGTTTTTGTTTGCCCCGGAATAGCCAATTCTTCATAATAAAACATGGTGAATTGATAACCATATAGTTTTGGGCAAACTATCAGCCATCAACTTTACCAAGAGCCATTTGCTTTGGACTAGCCAACTCTTAACTGTGAAGCATGGTGAGTTAAGAACCATATAGTTTTTAGCAAACTATTAGCTGTCAACGGATTTGAGAATTCTTTACCAGATGCCGTTTGCACTGGAATAGCCAATTCTTAGTGTCGGTTAGACATGGTGAATTGATACCTGTTGTTGTGTTGAATGAAACAAACACTGAAAAATTATCCTATCCCTTGTAGCTTGCCAATTCTCAAAACCACTATCCATAAATCAGGCTAAGAACAAACTATCTGAGAACTAAACTGTGTGTTGTCAGATAGCAGACAAAGCTAACAGTACAAACAACATTTCTCGGACGCCACTAGCAGTATTAAAACATCTCGGACAAGAAAGGCAGTACAAATACTTTTGAACAGTATTAAAACCTTAAGCACGCACAGTACTAGTTTATTTGAGCCCATACACACGAACAACATTAACATTCTATGGCCCAAATAGTAATAATCACGTCTAACAGCACTAATGTATACTTTTAGGCCCAACATAAGTCATTCGTTGACAACACTAAAATATATCTTGGCAGCATTAACTTGTTTTGTGGCAGCATTAACAATCATAGGCAGTATTAAAGTAATCTTCATGGCAGTACTAATATGTTTCCTTATCAGCATTAAAAAGTTCATAAATATAAAACTTGTTGTATGCCACATCCAACAATATAGGAAACAAATATGGGAACCAAAACCCACTCCCTAAAAATCAGGGATTTCATATTAAAATAGATCTCATCCATGAATCAATTACCAAAACTACTTCCATACCTGTATCATACTTAAATCTGAAACCTTCTGCTTCTTTTTCTATCAAAGAACCGAATACAAGAAATTTTCAAAGCTTAGGGTTTCTTAAGAGATGCCTTCATTCGTTTTCTCATCCAATATCAATTAGCAATATTTTTTTTAATTCCAAGCAGATTAGCAAACCTTTATCCTGTAAATATGTTTATGGAATGCCCTACACACTAGATAAGAGAATTAGTTTCTATTGAAGACCCAAGCCATTACTGACTTGGATCTACCATGTGCATCAATATAGTCAACCCTTTTCAAGATCATTGATGCACTGTCTTTTGACACATTGTCTAAAACATTTATTGGTCTCCATTCACAACGTGTTGATGGCTTAACAACATTTTCCTAATTTCCCTTGACATCACTTTTTACTGCATTTCCCTTAGCAGTATTAACACCATTTACCTTAACAAGATTAGCTTTTGATGCTGTTGGTCTATTAAATGGCCTTCTATTAGGTGAATGAGACTTAAAAAAGTTATTTCTTGGTCTGATTTCATTCACAATGGGTCTAGCAGTATTAACTTTCCTAGCAGTACTAGTTGCTGTTGCTTGACTAGAAAGATTTTGTCTAGCAGCATTAACTGGAAACCTGCCAGTTTTAGTTAGTACAGCTTTTGGAACAAAGTTGTTTTGGTGATTTAATCTTTGCACATTGTTCCATACTGGTCTTTTCTCCCCTTGACCAGTACCCTTACCCTTTAGTTTGTTCAATTCAACTTGTTTAGCTATTTTTTTCTCATGGAAATCACAATCTCTGACCAATTTGATTAACCAAACCTGTTCTGGTTAGTACTCCTGATGGGACAAAAGTCCTTCTTGCTTGAGGGTAGTTCAATTTATTTGAAATTTTTTGATGATTAACCCTTTTAGCATTATCCCATACTGGTTTGACCACCCTTTGACCAGTATTGACCACATTTTTCAGCTTAGGTTCTGGGCTCTTTTTGTCATAAAAATCACAATCTCTGATTAAATGGTCAGTGCTCTTACAGACAAAGCAAGCTTTCATTTTCTTAAATCCAATTCCTTCTTTCTTATAAATTTGACCAATTTTATCAACTTGAGTTTTAACTGTTTGAGTTTCAGGAATAACTTCAGACACATCATCCTCATCATCTGAGTTCCAATCCTCAATGATGACTTTTTCTCTATTAATGTTTGGTGTAGACACAACTGATTCATAGACTGACTTAGGTTTTTCAATATTTACTTCATTTGTATTACCTACAGTCTCACTAGTTTTAGATTTACTAGTGTCAGTTTTAAGCTCAGTTGTTTTTGACTCAATGATTTTCTTCCTAATGGCAAATTCATCTAAACCTGCAAATGATATGTCAGCTCTTGGGGTTAAGAAGTTCCCTGTTATAGGAGGGGGAACAACATGATACCCATCTGCTTTAGAGAACCTATCATTTGCTGATGTGATCTCTTCATCACTTGATCTGACCTCAAAAATACTCATACTAATCTCACTATCAGTTTCAAACTTGTTACTCATTTCATCCATTTGTGTGCCATATCCTAAACCATTTTTATCATTAGCATTCATTTGACTGTTGAGTAATTTATTAAGACTTTTGGATGATTCTTCCCATTTTTCTATCTTAACTTTCAACTCATCTCTTTTCTTAACAACTTTTTTTAATTCTGTTTTAAGGTTGTTAATTTTTATTTCTCTACACTTAAGATCATAGTTTTGAAACTCATATTTTTCACCCCAAGCCATTTCATTCTTTTCATGTCCAAGTATCCTAGATTCTAGAGACTCTAAGGCTAACTCATAACCCTGAATTTCTAGTTTGGCTCTGTTATGTTTTTCTCTTTCACTATCAAAGTTCTTTTGAATAGTTTTAAAAGATTCAAGACATTGTTTAGAACAGTTTTGTACCTTATTGTCAGAAGAACTTGATGAGCTTGAAGAGGAGATAGCCATCTTACAGATTTGATTGTAGATCTGCTTCAAACAATGGAGTTCTTCTGATACCACTTGTTGGATCCCTTTTTGAATAGATCTAGAACCTTTAGCTTGCAAAGGGTTTGTTACTTTAGATGAATCTAGAGCAACAATAATGAAACACTGATTGAACACTATTGATTATGCGGAAACTAATCAATAATGCTAAGAAGAACAATATTAAGAAAACACAAGAGATCTTATATCAAACTCACACTTTGTATTATAACTTGAATCTGCCTAGGTTACAGATTTCTATATGACTCACTAAACTTGTATGGATTGTAATTCTATTGTCTAACTCTACACCCTGGACCTTCTTTTATACACCAAGAAGTCCATTAGGGTTTACAATATTTTCCTAACATATCTAGTCAACCATATTGAATACCATAACTAAGTATTCAATATGTTTCTAACTATGTAGTCAACATTAATCAATTGAATTCAATACTTTCCACAATCAATTGTAACTCTTCAATCAACATTAATTACCTTAATTAAACTTCTCATCAACATAAAGTCTTCAATCATCATTAATGTCTTCAATCAACATTAAGTCTTCAATTATCATTAATGTCTTCAATCATCATTAATGTCTTTAATCTCTAGTTGAAACTTCTCTTTTATCATTGACTAGTAGCATTAATATTTAATAGTATTAAGAAGACTTTTAATTCCTAACAATCCTTCCCTAAACTTGATATTCGTCTTAATTAATCATCAAGTTTCTTCATTAAAAGCTTCTTAATCTCTAGGAGAATGCTTCCAAACACTTCTTTACATCTTAAGTTGTTTTATGATTAATTTAGGAATCAGGGTAATATCTTCATCAACAATAATATCATTTATCCTCCCCTGAGTTTCATCAATTAATGTAATCTCTGCATCAGTATCAATATCACCAATATCAATCCTCCCCTGTTTGGATGCATCATCACCCAAACTTTCTTTATCACCAGAGGACTTTTACTCTTGCAGTTAACTATTCTTCAAACTTCTTTAGCAATCCGTTATATCAGCAACATTGACAATTATGTACATCAAATCATAAAGTTTCAGTCTATTCTCATCACTTCCAGGTGTGTTAACTCCTGTGAGAGGTGAATCATTGAAAATTTTAAATGGATTTGATTCATGCTCCAAATATCAATTCTCCCTTGTAGATGATAGGGAATTTCATTGCTATGATAGTTGGTAAGAGAGTGTCTTGTTCTGCCATCTTACCAGTTAGAGAGTGCATGATCTGTTTCAGAACAATAGAGTTCTCTTATTCAGAGGTTCCACAAAAAGCTCTGAACTACTGTGTGTATCCCTTATGAATATTGCATTCTATAAACTTTAGCTTGCAAAGTTTTGCTACTTTAGATAAATTCCAAAGCAACAATAATGCAACACTGATTTAACACTATTAATTAGCAAAACTAATCAGATCAATGCTAAGAAAACAATAATTAAATAACAAAAGAAAACTTTGTATTATAACTTGAAATCTGACTAGATTACAGATTACAAAGACTTTGATTGCTAGATGATCTCTAATTGAATCTATGTTGATCTATTTCCAACAACTATGACAGGGTTCCTTTTTATACACCAAGTAAACCCTAATTTGCTAACACAACACGTATAATTAGATCATGCATATCCTTATTCTAAGACATCTTATGAGTCACTACTCTACAACCTTGGTCCTTACTCCAAGCCACAAACTTGGCCACCAAGGGTTTTTGAACCCTATATATAGCCAAGACACCCACTCCATTCAAACACACCTCAAAATTTATCATACACTCAAATGGATTCTTAAACAAGATCAAGGAAGACCAAAGAACATCAAAGAAGGAAGAACTCAGCAAATTTGAAGTCAAGAATCAAGAAAAAGAAACCCTTAAAGTCATTTCTAAGCGTACGAACCAAAACCCTCCCTTTTTGACCCGTTTTCAAGTTTGTAAATCCTTACCTTGTTCTATAAGCTCATGATCTGTTTTAGAACTCTTACTAGCTTGGTTATATCATGTGTAAGTCCTTTGTTTAAGCCTTGAATCCTCAAATATAACAACCCGCAATTTTCATCAATGTAAATATCCATCTATTAAATTAGATGCACTGTAATATCCATCTATTATATATATACCACCTTTTTATAGGGAAATGTTTTCTTTATCTCATTATGCAACGTAACTTGCATCTCGAAAGTAAACGAGCTCACACAACTTCTACCAATGCCATCTCTATCTATGTTTACATCATGTAAACATCCTAATATGTCAAGTCTATATCTTAATATCATTTTACCAAGTACATTATCCATTTAACATACTTTTCAAAATGTTATATCAAAACAAGGATTAAACGTTAACGTTTATATCAAAACCCTAATTATATGTAATGTATACATATAAAATGAATGTACAAGCCTTTAAAGCATGTGTACATGTATCATAGCATAATATTTGAATATCTTTTCCCTCCTAAATCAAGCTACAACTTTCTAAAGCTCAATATATAAGTTAATAATGCAAGAAAGTTAAACTAGGTCATTTTACCTCCAAATTCATTTTAGTTTCTTACTACCACTTTAACACAAGGTACAAGCACTTAATGCACAATATCTAAACCCTAAATCTAAACCCTAATTCGTTCTAAAACCCTAATCTAAAACCCTAAACCCTAAACGAAACCCTAAAACCCTAATTTTACTTTAAACCTAAAACTAAACCCTAAAACTTAAAACTAAGCCCTAAACCTTAATCCTAAACCCTAAACCTTAATCCTAACACTAATCCTAAACCTTAAACTATCTTAAAACCTAACCCTAACTCGAATTCAAAACCCTAAACCCTAACCCGAGACCAAACCAAACCCGGCACCCCTTTTTATCTTATTTTGACCCATTTTAAGCAACCAAGCACCTCAAGCACCTCCATGACCTCACCCTTATGTCACCAAGCAGCTTACAAGCACCTCCATCACCACCCTTAAGCTCCAAGGCTTCTAGACACCTCCTTGTAGCCAAAAACCCTCATACACCTTCCACCATTCAAATCTACACTCCTAGCTCTCAAGACTCATCATACTAGCTTCCATGAATCATCTATCCTAGCCTTGACACTAATCAAAACACAAAACTTGGCCACCAAGGTGTTTTTACCCCTATATATAGCTGAAACATTCACCCCTTTCAAATCACACCTCAAACTCATCTCACACACTCAAATGGAGTTCTAGCCATTCTCTAGCAGCAATAGAAGATCAAGAGAAGTCCCTAAGCTCAGAATAGAAGCCAAGAAGCAAGAAAAACAAAGTCTTGAAGCCATTTCTAGGCGTACGAGTCATAAAAACCCATTTCGACCCATTTTAGCTCAAGTAAGCCTAAGATCTTGTTCCATAAACTTATAATCTGTATTAGAATGTTCATAATACTCTTAAGATCATATTAAACTCTTGTTTGAAGCTTTGAATCCTCAAACCCATGTGTTTTTTGTTAAAACCCTAAAAACGACCCATTTTGATTTTCTAGCTAACGAATCCTTTTTCTAAACTTTTGTTACGTTAGAACATCTTATTTTAGCTTATTCTAATAAGCTATAACTTGCAAATATCATTTGGAATCTTAAAATAAGCTTGCATGGCTTTTTGGACTTGTTTTGCAAATATTTTCATGCATAGGGGTATATATCGTAACTTTCTGAAATTTATAACTAAAGGGGCTGAAAATGTCATTATTCTAAAGTTATAACTATAAGGACCTATTTTGTCAAGTTTCAAAGTTTATAAACCAAGGGTATATATTGCCAATTTTGCAAACTTAAAAATATAAAATATAATATTTTTATATAAATTATAAAAATATATATTAATATTATAAAACTCGATTTTATTAAAACCCGACACATTTATCGTTATTAATCATAAATCGACGCATTATTTCGTTATATATTTAACATAATTTATCATCAACTAACTTTTGAAGAAACTTAAAATCTTATTATAACGTATCACGTTACTAGGGAGCTTCATGTGAGGAGTTTCATTTGGGTATACGTTTTAACGAGTTTTCTAGATTTACGATTTAAAGTGTCATGGCTCCTCAAACATTTACTACATGACCTCTGAATTATGATGGCCCGAACAGTGATACAATATTTCCATAAATAAATAAATCAAATGTTAAACTTCATGAAGTTTTGAAAGATAAACAATCAAACTAAGACTTGACATATTACCCAGGTTGCGTGACAAGGCCTTTAATTTCAACTAATATACTTTTGCCATCGATCAGATTACCCTGTTAAGGTGAGTTCATAGCCTCGCATTTTAAATCTTTGAAATATTTCATAAACCCACAAGGGGGATACATGCTATAAACCATGAATGCAAGTGTTTTTTAAACTGTATGCTATCCTGATGCATTATTGCCTATGTCCCTACTTTTACCATTAAGACCCCACTATCATGAACCGTTAATTACTCTTCGGAGTAAGCGCGAATGCTGTGAATGGATCTATTTGGGACTGAAATCCCACGTTGGTATACTTGTACTTTTGGTAACCAAACGCACTTCATTTGAATAAACTATGCGGGTGTTTAGCAAAGGCACCTGTTGGGGCAACTACTTGTGATTATTGATTATCTCAAAGCTTTGGTGTCATGAGATTAGGGCAATAATACTGTTTTCTATGATAATTGTATCTACATTGAAATTATTACTATTATGGGTGTATAACAACGTAACTCATTGTTATGATGACTTGTATTCAAACTATTTATCATAAACCTATGAATTTCACTCAACCATTATGTTGATCTTTTTAGCATGTTTATCTCAGGTAATTGAGCAACATATGGCACAGAGTGGCACAGACTTGAAGATGGCTAAACTGTTATCATTCAAACTTTATGTTTCTAGATTTTGGGACCTCACTTTTTGTAAAACTCTGATGAATAAATGAATGATAACTAAATTTTCCAAAAACGTCTCTTTATGAGTCATTTTCTATGATTATAATTGTGGTACTATGAACTAATACCCCAGATTAGCTTCCGCTGCTATATTTGTCAAAACGGGGGTGTTAAACCATTGCTTACGAATTATATGAAATTATCTGAGTAGTCATCTTTCGCATTATTGAATTCAGTTCAGTTTATTTTAAATCTGTTAAAGTTTATTTTTTAGCTGATTATTCGACACTATGCAAATCCCTGTGGACGACCCGGTCTTACTTAAAAAGATTAAACTACATACGTGGGTTTTACTTTTACCCGTGTGTTTCCGTCTAATAACCGGTAATCTCAGTCTTATAAATTTAAAGCTGTTGAAACACATCAAAGTTTTGGGCGCCGTTGCCGGAGATTTCAAAGTTGTTCTGTAATCAAGCTTTTAAAATAATTTTAAACACCCCCTCTTGTTCAAAAAATCATCTTATAGTTTTCGGGCAAACTGAACCAAACAAATTCTCCTTTGGATGCATACACGTGCTTCCAACTCTGAACTTGTTGAACCATTACCTGAACCTAAACGTACTTTGAATCAAATACTTCGTCGATGAAACAGAAGAGTTCCATTCGAACAAAGAAACAATCCACCTTAACATCCGAGAGTTGTCTACACACCAATTCTCAACATCAATTACTTCTGTCACTTTCTCGTTACCCTTCAAAACCTTAATCCCATGGATGACGAACCCATATGGTCTGCCGACCATGTTGTCGCTCTGACTCCCGGTTCCGCAATCACCATTCCTGAAACCACAAACAAATTTGCTATTAAAGGCAACCACCTGACTCTTGTCAAAGGAAATCAATTCGATGGTAGAACCAAAACCGATCCTCATAAACACATTCATGAATTCCTCGGAATATGAGATATGTTTAAATACAGAGACACCAAGAATGAAGTTGTCCGCCTGATGATGTTTCCCCAATCACTCACTGGATAAGCAAAAACATGGCTGGATGAACTCAACGAAGGAACTATCTAAAAGTGGGATGAACTTCTAACCACTTTCATTAGCCAATTATTTCCCCCAGCTCTTTTCGATCGACTCCTCGGAGAAATCCGAGCCATTTCCCAACATGAAAACGAATCTCTAACCGATGTTTGGCTTCATATGAAGGAAATGCTCGGAAACTGCCATTGTCACAATCTATCAAAAGGCAACATCATCTAAATCTTTTACCACGGCCTCAACAAAATAACCCAAGAAGTTCTAAATGTCGCAGCTGGTGGTATTTTCCTCTATAAAACACCGAATCAAGCTTATCAACTTCTCGAAGACAAAGTCTTACTCAAGCTCGACTAACAAAATTAAAGGTAGCAGTAATTCCGACACTAACAAAATTATGGCCTAAATGGATGCCATGACCATGAAAATGGAAGCTCAGTATAAAGAATTTCAATCTGGTTCAAAACAACCAAACCTTGACAATGATGACATACCCATGTCCCATAAAGAAGAAGCCAAATTCATACAAACCTTCCATCGTACTCATTTTACAATGATTACCGCGACCGTGATTCAAACCGCGATAATTGGCGTTCAAGCGGGAGGAACGAATACAACCGAGACAACTATCAATCTCACTCTGATGACAAACCCGACCTTCAAAAACAACTAACCGATTTCATAAAAGCTCAACACTCGAGCAACTCTTTTGTCAAAGATACTTTTATGGATCTAAAAAACAAACTCGAAACGACAACCAAAAATCATCAAGCATCAATCCAAAATCTCGAAGCTAAATTCGACAGATTTACTAACAAGCAATCTGGTCGACCTTCTGGATCTCTTCCCAGTAACACTCAACCTAACCCAAAAGGTAGTTCATCTAAACCTTACCAACTACCGCAAGCTTGAAACGAGCATGTGAATGCCATATTTACATGGAGTGGTAAATCCTATGATCCACCAGTTAACCCAAATGATCAACAAAATGATTCTAAAACTCCTATCTACTTTGATGGTGATGATGAAGATGAAGAACGTACACCCAACCTAAAATTCAAAAACCAAAACCGGTCAAAGAAACACTGATACCCAAACCATATAAACCAAAAATCCTATATCCTTAACGCCTCAGAAAAGAGAAAATGGAAGCTCGGTATGGAAAATTCCTCAACATGATCCGAGCCGTTTGAATCAACGTACCTCTTGTCGATGGTTTAGCTAAAATGCCAAACTATGGAAAACATCTCAAGGAACTCGTAAGTAACAAACACAAAATTGAACAAATCTTAGCCGCTTTTCTGAGCGATGAAAGTTTCGCCATACTTCAAAACAAAGTTCCACCAAAACTTGGAGACCCCGTAAGTTTTCTCATTCCACGTAATTTCAACAAAGCTTTTTCATGTAATGCTCTAGCCGACCTTGGTGCTAGCATCAATCTCATGCTGTATTCCTTATACGCAAATTTATCTCTCAAAACTCTCAAACCTACTAAAATAAGCATAAGATTAGCCAACTGATCATTCCAATATCCTCTTGGAATAGCTAAAAATATGCTCGTTGAAGTTGGTAAATTCACTTTCCCTGACGATTTTGTTATTCTTGAAATGGAAGAAGACAGTAAAGTTCCCCTTATCTAAGGAAGACAAATATCATAGAATTTAGAAGAATAAAGGTTGTACTACGATTCTATACTTGTTACGGGTAGAATTTTGATCCATATTCTTACCCGGACATAGTATGTTTCATGTTTATCAATTTTCTTTTGTTATGAACTTTATAGCCATGAGAGGCTAAATCCCTTATGACTACCCAGTGAAAATAATATAATGAGTAAGCGTTTGGTATAATTACGATCTTATTAATATTAAGCTTATGTTATAATCCTATCGTATCCAATCTATAAACTTTGATTATATACTTACACCGGTATAGGTCGAAAGACCCGTTGTGAACTATATAGTTTTAAAAATTTGTCTTTGATCTTTATCGTCTGTGACAAGAAATCCACTTACGTTATTTGATAAACAAAACAAATTTAATATAATAGTAACTGGATTATTTGAGTGACACATTTGATCGAATTAACTAAACATAAGTCATAAGTTAAATAAGTGAATATGTGAAAACATTTTCTGATGAGAAAACACTTTTATAAATTCAAGTCCTAAGTTTGAGATCGTAATTAGTAACATTGCTTACGAATTATATGAAATTATCCAAGTAGTCATCTTTCTCCTTATTGAATTCAACTCAGTTTATTTTAAATATGTTAAAGTTTATTTTTCAGCTGATTATTCGACACTACGCAAATCCCTGTGGATGACCTGGTCTTACCTAAAAAGATTGTACTACATATGTGGGTTATACTTTTACCCGTGTGTTTCCATCTAATAACCGGTATTATCAGTCTTATAAATTTAAAGCTTTTGAAACACATCAATCGTCAATAGAATTGGTCTTCTATTCATAAACGATTCCACCTTCTCATCTGTGTTCATATAATTGCCAAAATATCTTTTCGCCTATTTCTCTACCTTCAGGAGGATCAGCATCCTAATGATGTTATTCATGATGAGCGAAAAGTCTGTGATGATTAGAATCTTATGGCTTTTCAAACTTTGCTTTCTAAATGTCCCATATTTTTTGATCAACTGCTTGATCTTGAGGCTTTAACTTCATGTTCAAATATAACTGATATTGAATATCAGCAGTTGACGTTGTAGCAGTTGACGAACTAGGTGTACTTGATGTAGCATACAGATTAAGAATGGTATTCTACATGTGTTGTCGAAATAATTCTTCAATCATATTAGGTCCATGAGTGGCAAATTCTTTTGAGATTAATTCTGATACATTTGTAAGGGAAACCTCTCGATCCTTGTTTACTACAAGACTTACCAGTCGTGGCATATCTTCTTTGATTACTTCATTTGTTTCTGCAAACGTCATCTCAGGTACAACTTTGTTGCAATGATCAAGAACTTCTCAAATGTCACACCCCTATTTTTACAATATAGCAGTGGAAGCTAATCTGGGGTATTTCATGGAAACAACAATCATAATCATAGAAAATGACCTAAAAGAGACGTTTGTTCAAAAGATACGTTATCATTCATTTCAAATCAGAGTTTTACAAAGGCAGGTCCCAAAATCTAGTTACATACAGTGTGAATGATAACAAGTTTTAGCCATCTTCATGTCCATGCCACTCCATGCCGTATATTGCTCAATAACCTGAGATAAACATGCTAAAAAGTCAACATAAAGGTTGAGTGAAATTCATAGGTTTGATAAACAGTTTGAATACAAGTTATAGTGTAATAATTGTACAAACACAATTATTATGAAAATGTTATTGTTATGATCTTGGGTCACGTTATTATATACCCGTTATTTGTAATAATTGCAATGAATGCAATTATCATAGTAACCGTGTATTACTGCGTTATTGTCTTGTTTGGTCTGTTTGGTCTTGTCTGGTATAGTATAGTCTGGTCTAAGCTCATGGCACACAAACTGACTAGTGTATATATATACCCAAAATGATGTGATATATATATAATTATTTAAATATATACAATAATATATAAATAAAATAGTATATAAATCTATATTATAAAATGGCCCTCGGCTGTAGGTAATTGAGCCAATATACCAATGAAATTCAAATATAGTCTCGTTATCGGTTACCTATGCTCCGGCTAACACACACAGGCGATTTCGATCAATCCCGATAGATCTATCCACAAATATTTGCTTCACGCCGTAGTGACTTAAATGTTCTATGGATAATGAGGGACTTTCTTCTGGCCCCATAATGTAACTTAGGATATATAGTTGTAATAGTGTAACTCGGATAACTAAATAACCTTCATGTAAATAAAAACACTTGTATTCCTGGTTTAAGGCAATGTATAGAGCTCCTTTTCGAAAAGATATCACATTGTTAATAAAGTATAAACTCTGTATGAAAAAGAGTTAGTAACACGGCATGTAATCCCCCCTCGCGGGTTTTAAAAAGCATATAAATAAGATAAAAGACGAGGTTATTGAATCTTCACCTGAGAAGTAGTCAGATGTATTAACTATTCCAAAATGAAAGTCTGAAGACGACCTTATCACAAACTTAACCCGGGAAGGTTGGATATATGCAACAATGTTACAAATAGATCATGCCACGATTCACGCAACCTGACGTAAAATAGTTATGAGTCTAGTAAGATTGTCACTACTAAGAACCTTTGGTTTTCTAAAGAGTTATGAGCTTAAATCTGAAAAGAGTTGGATTATTGTATCATATCACCGTTCGATTGATATCATCATAATTCAGGATTCATTTTAGTAAACGTTTGATGAGCTAGTGGCACTTAAATCGTAAACCCAACAACTCAGTCAGAACGTAATACCAAGATGAAACCTCTTAATATGAAGCTCCCTAGTATTGTGATACGATATAATCAGTTTTAAGCGTTTTAATCAATATCTAGAAATGTTAAGCACGAGAAGCGTTAATTAAAGTTATGTCTTGTAAGGTTTTAAACATGATTTTATACTTTTCAAACTGTTTTACATTTTAAGATAACCCTTGAGTTATGAAAAGTGGGCAAAATTTACCCTTGGAGTTTTGCACTTTTAACAACTTTTGGTCCTTCAACTTTACAAGATATACCAAGTAATCCTAGTACGATTGAAAGTGACATAATAGACCCCTATAGTTATAACTTTGATAAAATGACATATTCAGCCCTTCTAGTTATTAATTTCAGAAAGTTACGATAGAATACCCCTTGCAGTGGAATTATAATACAAAAACATGTTCTATAATTGCCATTCAAAGCTTTATTTTTACCATTTCAATAGACATTTATAAGTTATAATAAACTAAAATATGAAGTTTTAGGGTAACACAAGTTTAAAATAACGATTCGTTAGGCTAGGAAACAAAACGGGTCAAATTAGGGTTTCAAAACGTAAACGTGCGGGTTTTAAGTTCCAATTCCTTCATTAATCAATAAAGTGGTTATTTTAACATTAGTTAAGCATGCTAGGATAGATTATAACAATATTTAATCATTATAACATTTAGTTTTAGGAAAAACGTGAAATTAGGGTTTCGGGTGTACGGTTTTGGATCAAAACGGAAAATGAGCATGAATTGAGTTATGAAACTTTAATAAGAGTATATTTAGCATCATATGAACATTATAAAAGTGTAGGAGCAGAAGTAGAATATCTAGAACCTGGGTTTGAGCTTCAAGGAGCAAAAATGGTGGAAATGGGTCATTTCGGGTAGTATTTCCACTCGTACGCCTTGTATCTTGTTCCCGGGGATTCAAATCTTCAAAGCTTTGCTTCTTAGACTTCTTTAATGATCCTAGGATCATAAGGGAGCAAAGGATTGCTGCCTATAATTGGTATGAGATAAGAAAGTGGGGGATGCTTTGAAATGAAGGGTTTTGTGTGCTATTTATAGGCGAATGGACCTTGGAGGCTAAGGAAACTTATGTGATCTAGTTAGGACACATATGAAAGCTATAGGGTTACTAAGAGAGGCTAGAGGATGTGTTGGATAGGCTAGAAACTAGCAAGAACAGGGTTTAAATACCATGTGTATTTAGGATCATATGAACATTATAAGGGTGTAGTAGCAGAAGTAGAACATTCAAAACCTGGGTTTGAGCTTATAGCTTAGAAACGGGTCGAAATCGGGACTTTTAGCTTCGTACGCCTAGAATAACGACTCCCAGGCTTCTTTTCTTGGTTTCTTTTGCTTCACTTCTGTTCTTGGGACTTCTTAGGATCTATTAGAATTCATATTGAGCAAAGGATTGCTGCTATGATGGGTTATAGAGGAGGAAGTGGGGGATGAGTAGAAATGGAAGCATAACACTCCTATTTATAGTGTTTCAACCCTTAAAGGCCAAGGTTTCCTTATGATTCTAATCTAGGACGTGTGGAACAGCTATAGGGTGATGTGTAGAAGCTATGTGATGAGTATGAGGGGCTATGGAGGCTAGGTAAGCAAGGTGGAAGGTTTTTAGGGGTGTTTGGGTGTCACGGCTAGAAAATGGCCAACAAGGAGGTCATGTGGCTCATTTAGTGTCCAAGGATTCAAAGGAGGTGCTTGTAAGCAGCTTAGGATAGTGTGGTGCTTGTCATGGAGGTGCTTGTTTGCAAAAAGATTAGTTAAAATGGGTCAAAATGAAAGAAACTAGGTTTCGGGTACATTAGGGATTATTTAGGGTTTTCAAGCTTGGATTTCGTGTGTACTTGAAGGATAATGATAGATATATGTTCACAAGAATTGTATTAAGGATTAATAACAAGAATTGATAGGTGGTTCGGGTTTAAAATGGGCGAAAACGAGTAAACGGGTCCGAAGTTCCAATTAGGGCACAATTAGGGTTTCTTGGATTCAATTTGCATATAGTTGAAGTAAGATGATGAAATGATGATTGTATATGATTGAGAATGTTGTAAATTAAGTTATTACAACTTATTTGAGTATTGGTTTAGGTTTACAATGGATAAAAACGAAGAAACGGGTCATGGTTTAGTATTTTGCTCGGGTTAGGGTTTCTGACTTTTGTATTAGGGTTTTAAGAGTAAAAATGTGTATGAAAGTTTATGAATAGAATAATTAGGGTTTACACATTGTATATTGAGTGTATTAGCTTGTACAAAAGTGGTGGTGAAGAAATTGAAGGTAAAACGGAGGTAAAACGGCTATTTTGGATATCGTGCATTAATGACTTGTATATTGTGCTTTGAAAGCTTGTACTTGACTTGTAGGGAGTTTATATTTCAATTGAAATGTTATATTACTTGTATATATGCTTTAGTAGCTTGTACATTCACTTTAGATATTAACCCTTCATGGAATTAGGGTTTAGAGGTATACGATAACGGTTTAAAGCCCGTTTTGATATAACGTTGCGAATGGTACATTATAGGAATAATGTACTTTGTAATAAGGATATGATGATATTGACTTGACATATATGAAGACAGGATTGTCATAGATAGGTTGCGTGAGCTCGTCTACTTTAGTTATGACATACTGAGATATATAAGTAATGTAATAAAGCGAAAAATTTCCCCGTACAATTGTGATAATAGTAAAATAGGTTTTGAAATTCTCAAAGAACATTATGATAATCTAAAAAAAGATTTTAATTAGTCTCAATTAAATGTAGGAGCTTATAAAGCAGGTCTAGAATCTGTAGAGGCCAGACTAAATGTGTGTAAAAAGAATGAGGTTATTTTTTAAGAGGACATAAAGATTTTAAAACTTGATATTAAGTTAAGAAATTATGCACTAATAGAGCTTAGAAAGAAATTTGAAAAAGCTAAAAAAGAAAGAGATGATTTAAAACTTACCTTAGAAAAGTTTGAAAATTCATATAAAAATCTAAGCAAACTATTAGAGATTCAAGTAAGTGATAAGTTCAAGACTGGTGTGGGGTATGATATTCAAGTGGCTAATAGTCAAGTGTTTGATAGTCAGGTGAATGATAAGCACAAAACAGGTGAAGGGTATCATGCAGTTTCACCTCCCTACACTGGGAACTTCATGCCCCATAAACCTAATTTGATACTTGCTGGTGAGGAAGAATATGTTTTTAGTGAGTCAAAACCTAAGTCTATTGGTGAACCACTTATTGAAGACTGGATATCTGACAGTGAGGATGAGAATGAGACTGAGTTTAAGTCTAAATAGAGAAAACCGAAGGTAATAATGATAATGAAGGTAATAATGATAATGATTAAGGAATTGTTTGTACAAACAGATTGAAAGAAACTTGTTTGTACGTATGTTATATACTTAAGCCTACTTATTTATAATTAGTCACTTACAAAAAGAAGCGTTCAACTCCTTGTAACTGAGAATTTATAAATTCATAGTTCAGAGATTTATAATTTCTTTATTCAAATGAAGAAGTGACCTAGTTCATTTCAATAAGATGATCATAAATCGTCTTACCTAAGTATAAAAACATGATATTGAAATGGTAATGTGTAGATATGATTATGAATGGTTAGATAATATTGAAATGTCGATTGTACTGACGCCCATATAATCGTGGATGAAAATTTATGTTGCAAAGGTATGAGGAGAGTATTCAGAGTTTGAACATAATAGGGTTAATGGAATTGACAAATGATGTCAAGTTTTGATATCATGCCATAACAAGATGTAACGGAATTATCACTTTATTATCTGATCCATTAATCTCTGGGCTATGTTGATGGCTTCCTCCACAATTTGAGGCTTCGAGGCAGTAACATTTTCTTTAATACTTCTGGGTAATCCACTAATGAAGACTTCCACGAGTTTCTCGGCATTTGATACCATGTTTGGGCATAAGACGGCTAATTCTTGGAATCTCCTAATGTAAGTCTTAAGATCTTTTCCTTTCACAACCAGGTTGTAAAATTTGTCTTCCATTTTCTCAATGCGGTGAACAGAGAGTTCATCTAAGTAATTCAAGGTATCTTTGATTTGTTCCTCGTGATGCTTTAGATACATCTTAATTGAATATTTTCCTATTTCAAATATCTAAGGAGGGGTAGGAGTATAAACTGAGGAAGATGGTGATATCAAATCACAGGTTTGATTCCGAGATGAATTTGATAATGTAGTTGAGGAAGAAGATGGGGAATGAATTTGCTTCTTAGGTGGTAATAGTTCTTCAGGAACAAAGAAATATCAAGGATCAAATAGTAATGATGGAGATATAGGGATGGGAGTCAAATAGCTGGTGGAGTAATAGAATTTAGTGATGAAATAGGTAATTCCTTAGCATAAAATGCTTGTACGTTCTTTAAATAAGGATTATTGTAGAGAGATGAGAATACTAGTGGGATTATATTAGAGTTTTTCGAAGAGTTAGAAGAAATGCTTCCTGCCGAAGCTGGGAAATAATCCGGTAAGACCAAAGTATAGTTAAGAATATTCATAGAGGAAAAAGCATCCTCAATATTGGAAGTAGAGTGGTTGGAGAAGCTGCGTTCTGATAACAACACTGAATTTGTAAATAAATTAGTATTTTTATTAATTGTATAATTAGATGTGTATCTTTACATACTTGTTAGGAATGTAGGTGGCACGGTGGACTTGATGGCTGATATAATGAATCGTGGTTATAGTAAGGTTTTGAACTCTGTTCTTCTATAACCATGGCGCTGAATACCAATCTGGAACACCCCCATTTTTTACAATATAGCTGGGAAGCTAATCTGGGATATTTACTTCATGGATACAACATTCAATAATCATAGAAAATGACTCAAAAGAGGCGTTGTTGGAATAAAATTTTAGTTATCTTTCATTATAATCAGACAGATTTTACAAAAATGCAGGTTCCAATCTAAACCATTATGTTTGAATGTTACGTTCAGCCAATTATTCGTGTCCATTGCCACTCCATACATAAGGTTGCTTCAATTACCTGAGATAAACATCGAATAAAAAGGGTCAATACAAGTTGACGTGAAATTCATAGGTTTGTAATGTAATAGTTGAATATAAGTTTATAATGAAATATTGGCATATACTGGGATAATTACATGTGAGTTCAGTATTTTTATGGAGAACAGGTATTATCATGGGAAAACAGTTGATATTATGGTTGAATGCAAGTTATTATAATGGTAATAATTGCAACGAATATAATTATTATGGAAAATCAGGGTAACATTATTATTGCATCTAAGCTCATGACATCAATACGTTAACAGGGAAATCACCGTAGTGACATTGGTTAGGGACAGATGTCCCCGTGGAAAAGGTAACTTGCCAAGGTTACCCATTAAGACAAATATAGTGCGTTTGGCTACCCCAAGCATGGGTATCAAACTGGGAGTCGTCCTACACCCAATAGATCTTTCACAAATATTCGTGTTTACTCGCAATGCAAGTAATTAATGATTCATGATATGGAAATAATGGCACTGGAAGCTACTTAGGCAATAATATATCTGGATAGCATACAGTTGGAAAAACACATGCATTCATGGTTTATATCAGGTATCACAGGTTTATAAAGTATTCAAAAGATTAAAATGTGGGATTATGAATTCATTAAGTCTTTGAAAAGTAATCACATTGTTATAAGATAAATGAGTATGTAAAAGAGTTTGTAACAAGCATGTATCCCCCTCGCGGGTTTATAAAACATGTAAATAAGTAAAGGCGAGGTTATGAACTTCACTAAGTCTTTGAAAAGTAATCACATTGTTATAAGATAAATGAGTATGTAAAAGAGTTTGATAAAAGCATTACTACCCCCTCGCGATTTTATAAAACATGTAAATAAGTAAAGGCGAGGTTATGAATCTCACCTGATAGGTAGATGTAATAAATATTCTGAAATGAAAGCTGACGACCTTATCACAATCTTAACAGGGAATGTTGATATAGCAAAATGATAGTAAACAGCCACGTCACGCAACCTGAGTAAATATGTTGAGTCTTAGGAAGATTGTACTCTAGAACTTTGGTTCTAAGATTTATGAGTTTGATTGAAGAGTTTGGAATTATTGTATCACCGTTCGGGCCATCATAATTCAGAAGTCATTCAGTAAACGTTTGAGGAGCTAGGGCACTTTAAATCGTAAACCTAACAACTCAGTCAGAACGTAATACCAAGATGAAACCTCTTAATATGAAGCTCCCTAGTATTGTGATATGATATAATCGGTTTTAAGCGTTTTGATCAATATCTGGAAATGTTAAGCACGAGAAGCGTTAATTAAAGTTATGTCTTGTAAGGTTTTGAATGTGTTTTATACTTTTTCAAAATGTTACATTTTAGACCCTTGAGTTTGAAAAGTGGCAAAATACACCCTTGGAGTTTGCACTTTTAAGACTTTGGTCCTTCAACTTTAAAAGATATACCAAGTAAACCTTGGAGTTTGGAAAGTGAAATAATAGACCCCTATAGTTATAAATTTGATAAAATGATGTTTATAGTCCTTTTAGTTATAAGTCTCCAAAAGTTACGATATATACCCATTGCATGGATTATAATTACAAAACATATCCAAATTGCCATGCACGCTTATTTTAACATTTCAAAAGATTTTTATTATAACAACATTTAACTATTATAACATTTAGTTTTTAGAAAAACGCGAAATTAGGGTTTCGGGTGTACGGTTTTGGATCAAAATGAAAAATGAGCATGAATTGAGTTATGAAACTTTAAACAGGTATATTTAGGTTCTTATGAACATATAAGAGTTGAGGAGGCAGATTAGTATCCCTTAGAAAACCTGGTTGAGCTGATAGCTTAAAACGGGTTGAAAATCGGACTTTTAGCTTGTACGCCTAGAATATAGACTCCGGGCTTCTTTTCTTGGTTTCTTTTGCTTCACTTCTGTTATTGGGACTTATTAGGATCTATTAGAATTCATATTGAGCAAATTATTGCTGCTATGATGGGTTATAGAGGAGGAAGTGGGGGATGAAGAAAAATGAAGTGTTATGGTTCCTATTTATAGGTGAAATGATCTTGGTGAACAAGGTAAGCTTATGATCTGAGTTAGGACATGTGTAAGGGATAGAGGGTGAAGTGGAGAAGCTAGATGATGTGTTGTTTGAGCTAGAAAGTAGCTTTGTGGTGTTGGATGGTCATTGTGATGCCGCGGCTTAAACAAGAAGAAACAAGTGACCATGTGCAAATTTTAAACTATAAATGACGAAGATATTTGATGTAGAAGGTGTGTAAGCTGCTTAGGTATGAAGGAGGTGAGTCATGGAGGTGCTTGTTTGCAAAAAGATTAGTTAAAATGAAAGAAACTAGGTTTCGGGTTCATTGGGGCTTATTTAGGGTTTTCAAGCTTGTAATTCATGTACATTTGATTAATAATGATGGATTAATGTTTTTAAGGATTGTATTAAGGATTAATAACAAGAACTAATAGGTGGTTCGGGTTTAAAATGGGCGAAAATGAGTAAACGGGTCCAAAGTTCCAATTAGGGCACAATTAGGGTTTTCTTGATTAATTTCTTGTACACTGTTGTTAATATGGTGAAATGATGATGTAATATGGTTTAGAATGTTGTAATTAATGTTATTACAACTTATTTGAGTATTGGTTTAGGTTTATAATAGTTAAAAACAAAGAAACGGGTCATGGTTTATAAACTAGCTCGGTTTTAGGGTTTAAGGTTTTGAATTAGGGTTTTGAGTGTAAAAATATATGTGAGAGCTCATGAGTAAAATAATTAGGGTTTATACATTGTAT
>BQNB010075334.1:0-24616 GCA_026074375.1 Tanacetum coccineum
CTCATCAGGAACCCCTGGCTTGGATCCATTTCCTTCACTTGAGGCTCTAGAGACGACTGTGGACTCATCAGGAACCCCTAATATGTTACCAGTTCCTTTGGAATAGGCCTAAGAGGTTTATTGGGCTTATTGGGCCAAGACATGGACAATTAGCCTAAGACGCTGCCTAACAGATCATCAAACCGCCATGCAGTAGGTTAACATTCTGTCATCAAGAATATGCAACCGCTATCTAACATTAAGCAAGATTCAAGGCATTTTAGATTATCTTAATCTCCTAGCAGACAGATTTAACACCCTACAGACAGATTTAACACCTTACAGATTTAACACCCTACACTTTCACATTTGACCATTTTATACACATTCAAAGAGATCAACCTCCATGCAGTAGGTTAACATTCCACCCTCAAGAATATGCAACCTCTATCTAACATTAAGCAAGATCCAAGGCATTTTAGATTATCTTAATCTCCTAGCAGACAGATTTAACACCCTACAGACAGAACACCCTATACTTTCACATTTGACCATTTTATACACATTCAATTCACTATTCTCCCCTTCAAAAATTGCATATGCGATTGCTATTTTTGATCTAGTGAATTATAATACCAGCTAATGTACGAAAAATTGGTTTCGTACAGAAGAATACGAAAGCCATTGACTTGAACAAGCATGGGAAAATATGAAGCTTGTTAATGAGAATGGTCAAAAATAAGAAGATTTCTCTTCTTTTGAAGATAAAGCGTACTGAAGCGTACATTCTCCTTTTCTTTGAAAAACTGGTTTCGTACAAAAGAATACAAAAGCCATCGACTTGAGCTAACAAACATTGAGTGTTTCAAAAGTAGATCAAGACCGAAAAGATTTCTCTTTTCATTGTCAAGGATAAATGCACTGACACATACACTTTCCTTTTCTCTAAAGGCGTACACCTTTCTTTACTTTAAGGAACAAGGCTTGAAGAGATGCCAGCAGACACCATTTGACATTAAGGAATGAGGTTTGAACCATTTTGTTCAAACGTCATCAAGATGAAGAACGAGGTCTGAATTGATGTGAACAGACATCATGAGACAATGAGGACCGAGGCTTGAACTGCTATGATCAAGCGTCATCAAGATAAAGAACGAGGCCTGGACTGTTTTGTCCAAACATCTTTTGAAGCATGTTTATCAGATTTGAATTCCTTGAACTCCTAACGTATGAGATATCAGTCTTTTTGGTAACCAAACTCTGAGTCTTTCCTTTAAAGGATTGACAGATGTATCTACACTTGAGTTAGAAGTACCTGCACTAAAATAAAGAGTTTGATTGCATTCATATGGGTTAGTGATATCATCATTTGAACCATTTAGAGGTTCACTATCAACTTTGGTTGTGCTATCGGTGAACATCTTTCTAGTAGGTATCCACCTAAGACTAACAGTTTTGAAAATTCTACCCATTGGTTTCCACCTAAGACAAGATCTAGGAGTGTGTGGTTTCTCATGCACAGCGGAAGACTTATTGAGAGAAAACATTTGTCCTATACCAATCTGCCTACCAGGTTTATAAGTGTGGTTCTTTGGTTCAATGGGATTGTTGTTTCTGATCTTGGGGGACTGAACTTTAGCATAGCATGAGAATTCACCTTATTCAAGATCTTATATTATACAATCATCATGATTTGTTATTAAGATATATTTATGACAATCGAACAAACAAATTGTTTGGAGTCCCAAGAAGAAACTAGATATTCCTATAGTGATCTACTAGAGCTCACCATATTGACATTCCCCACTACACTTATATACAGGAGAACTCCTATAATGGTTCAGTTTGGTGTACAAGCATTAGGAGTGCAGTGTAGCTCTAGTAGAGGGCCATATTCCTTATGACTGTGAATCCTGGTTTTGTCTTGAGTTCATTTTCCTAGCATCCCTTAGAAAGTACGCATGAACCATATCATTAGAACCATACGTTTCTTTATTGACTATTCCTCAGAGTAGTTAGGTGCATTCACCTGATGAGTTTTAGCAGCAGCAGATTCTCTAACTTTCGGTAAATAATGAGGAGGGACTGTTTTGACAAAATCATTTTTCTCATCAACATGGGAGCAAACCGTTGGTCTTGAAAATTCTAGGTCGTTCAGACGTAAACGCATGTCGGATTGTCTAACAACTAAATGGTTTCTAGATGGTGGTAAAAGGGCGGTTCACCCAAGATTGATGCTTTGGCAAACTTAGTACCACCTATTTCCTTTATCTTCTAAGTTCATTTTTTAATGCGCATTTGCAAAAACCTTTTCTTGAAGCTGAGCTTTTTAAATCAGCATTTTCGAAACTTTGATTTAATTGAGAAATTAAAAGATTCACAATGTTGTCTTTACTTCTGAACTTTCGTCTTTTTAATTGAATCAAAAAGTTCTTTTTTAAGTCTGTTTCAAATGCACATTTCTTTATGTAGTAGCTCATTTGCTGGCAAGTAATTTAGCCACACTGTATTCCTAATTCGATGTTAATCGTTTCAATCACTTCGATATCATTTTTATCTTTGGCTTTCATTACTTGCTGTCGTCACAACCTTTAATTTGTTTCTTCAAGTCACAAATTAGTGTGATATTAGCCTGTAGCTGAGCTTTCAAATCATTTATCACAAAAAATTCATGAAATTCAGGAAGGTCCTGATTCATGCATGATTTGTTACTATGAAAACTTTCTTCCTTTTGTTGTATTGAAATTTCAAGTGAAATACAATGTTTTTCAAGTTGTAAAAATCTATTTTGAAAGTTCATTTTAACTTTCCATACAAACCATATCTTTCGTTTGAGAAGCTCAGCATTACGCAAAGCATTCTGAACGAATCGTCTCCTCCCCAAGACACATATTTGTTGTAGTAGGAGTGGTATATGCGATCAATAGTAGTTTTCCAACAGATGGTGGAGTCATAATATGGGGTTTCAGATTGCTCAGTATGTGTTTTGTTCATTAGCAAAGATATTATGAGAGCAGATCAATTGGACCTCAGCAAATTGCTCCATCGTCATTTACGGACCGATATCTGCATCCACTGCTTGGTGGGGTATAAATCCCCATGAACTTGCTACTTGTACCTTCTTTTTGGGCCTTTGTCCCACAGCTTTCTGTGGACAACCAACCCAGCATCAACTGCTTCCACGCATATTGACCTTTTTCCTCTTGCCTTTAGCATCTGATTAACAGTCTCTCTGATTTGCTGAATGCATTGTTGTTTTCAGGCTCTATCAAACTGCTTTTTGATACAATCAAGCTGTCATCCATTGCTTGAACTGGATTGATCTGAATATCTTGATACTGCATCTTGACACTTGACTTAATTTGATGCTCATGAAGTATTTCATCATGCAACTGACTTCCATTCTCCTTTAGTGCATTAAGTTTCATTGTTTCATGCGTAAATACACCAGATGTATTTACAACTCTTAGAATGGACCGCTCAAGTGTATCCAAGGTTCTCCGAAATAACTCATGTCTGATACGCACTTAGGTTTTCACATCGCGTGAAGTCTTTCTTGCGAAGTCCATGTTTGCCAACCTTGATTCGAAGATCCGTTGCATGTTACCCCTTTTGAGGCAAGAAATTCCTTTAAACTGTGTTCTGAGTGCTTAAACAAGTCTTTGCAATTAACCCCATGAAGATTCTCTCTTTCAAGTTGTAGCCTAACTGATCCAGATTATGAAACATCTTCAATTTGAAGTCTGAATGCACTTTACACCAAAGAATGAGCGAAATGCTGGTTAAACGCATCAACTGCCTAAGGGGAATTAGGAGATAGAGATCATGAAAGATTGTCTCGGGTTGTTCAAACCATGGTCATGCAGATGGAGTGCCTTTGGTTTTGCGAGCCTTTGCGTCAAGTTGAAGCTCTCTCTCTTTTGAATTAGAATTATAAGATACCATTGAAATTCTATGTGGAAATAAAATTTAAGGATTCTTAAGAGATAATGTGATTGATGTTAGTGTTTTAAATGCAATTAAAACGTTCACAAGAGGGATTTTACAAGTCTATTAATTAAAACCGATAAAAGATTAAACGGGATTTTACAAAATCAATAGAAAACTCGAGAATGAATAATCGTTTGATGTTAAGGTAGTTTGTTGTTTTGATTAATGTATTTTAAGTCCTTTTAGGTTTGACGGTTTGTTAGTTGGCCCTAAAATATTTGAATTTTGACCAAAACACAAAATTTACGCTTTATTACTATACCAAATTTAATTTTGTGTAAAAAGTATTAAGCTAAAACAAGCTTATGAAAAACTTAAATTTCTTAATTTTTCCCGCCAAAAATAATTTGAATTTTTTAACAAAATTTTTACCCTATTACCAAAATTTAAATTTGGTGTAAAAATGAGCTAAAAAGGCTATAGGAAAAAATAATTTTTTTTTTAATTCAAACCGCTGCTAGTGTAAGCAAACCGCCGTGTAATAGAAATGATCAAAACCGCTGCTGTCTTTGTACAACAACTCGTTGCCCTAATAAAATACTCAAATCGCTGTTTGGTAACTCGCCGTTTAGCAACTCGCCGTTTAGCAACTCGCCGTTTAGCAACTCGCTGCCTATAATCTTAGCAACTCGCTGTGTGTTTTAGCAACTCGCCGTACCTTTTACCAACTCGCCGGCTATTATTTTCAAGCCAACTCGCCACTATCCTGTGTAAACCGCCGCGAACAAGGCAACTCGCCATTAGACTTTTGCAACTCGCCTTTGACTTTTTTCCTAAATTTTTATAGATCTTTGTCCCTACCTTTTGTCAAACCGCCGTTTAGAGTACTAAGAACAATACTGCCAACCTCCATCGCGCGTCGACATTAGTTTCGGAATTCAACCAACTCAAGCCAAATAACTTATTATCCACGAAAATAAGCTATGAGAGAACGTAATACTGAAGATGGGGGTGAATTTGAAGATTAAACACCAATAACATGTATATCATAGAGGATCTTCCAAAACGAAGCAACTCTCCACTAAGAAGCACTTACAAATTCAAACCTTTTATTCTTTGAAATCCGAACTTGAGGCTTTTGATCCACTGAGCGAGAGAGCAACAATATACCTTCCGCAGACTATCTGGCGCGAGAAAAACACAAGATTAAACCAAGTAATAAGCCAAATTAAAGCTCTTTGAGTCGTGGGCTCTTCTAATCCAAAATAAGACCATGAAATTTGGTTTATAAACCACACACGAATCCATTCGGCTATGTGAGGGGCTAGGGGGGGGTCCGCTAACATAACAAATCCCAACCCAATCCTCACCCCCGAAATTAAACGGATTGAGAATTATACCAATCCCCAACGTAACCTGAGGGGGGGGGGGGGGGGGGGGGGGGGGGTTTATAATTTCTTAATATATAACATTAAATTTATAACAATAATTGGGTGTTTTAGAATTAGTGGGTGTGTGGGGGGGGGGGTGGGGGGGGGGAAAACAGGACAGTACTATTATAAAAGGTGGATATGGGGGGGGGGGAAATAAAACATAACAAAAATACGGAATGAAATAATATATATCTCTATTTAGAGAGTGGACAAGAGCGCAAAGATTTTTGGTGTTTGGTTGTGTGTGATTTTTAAGTGATAGTAGATTGAGTTGTAGAGTTTAGATGAGGTAGTCGATGTGAGAGTGGTGTTAGATTAGTTGAGGAGTATAGTTAGAGCAATATTAAGAGGATGTTGGAGTGATACAATGAGATTGGGTAAAGAGGGAAATCTGGGTTGTAGTGGGAGGGATGTATAGAAAATAGTATTATACCTCTTCAATACCGAAAGTCACACGTTTACCACTATTAAACTACAGCTATTATTGAACAGTAAAATACACAACGGGTTACCTAGTCATTTTCAAATATCTAACAACTTGTGTAATGTAATAATTATCCTTAAAATTATTACTTAACCCTTGTTAGACTAGAACAATAATAAGCTTTATGCCTGTTAACGTTAACTGATCATTTTTAGGTTTACACCGCCGATTTAACTTAGACGAATTCCATTAAAAACAAACGCGTACAATACTAAAAAAAAATAGTGACTTTTTAATGTCGTACATTGCCCTAAAACACAGGGTGTTAAAGTCTCCTCCCGGTTAAGCTGAGCCATGCCTCAAGGCTTAAGAACCAGTCACTTGGACGGACGATCGCCGGTCTTTTTGAGAACATATGTGGGTATTTCTTCCGGAAATGATCTTTGCATTCCCCCTAAACTCTAATGTACGTTGGTCCACTTAACTAACGAACAAGCATGGGAAAATATGAAGCTTGTTAATGAGAATGGTCAAAAACAAGAAGATTTCTCTTCTTTTGAAGATAAAGCGCACTGAAGCGTACACTCTCCTTTTCTTTGAAAAACTGGTTTCGTACAGAAGAATACGAAAGCCATCGACTTGAGCTAACAAACATTGAGTGTTTCGAAAGTAGCTCAAGACCGAAAAGATTTCTCTTTTCGTTATTAAGGATAAATGCACTAACACGTACATTTTCCTTTTATCTGAAGATGGGGTTGCAATCTAACATTTGATTACAAGCCATTACCATGAGCTCAAAACTTGGAATGTTTTGTTATATTAGCTCATGACCGAAAAGATTTCTCTTTTCGTTGTCAAGGATAAATGCACTGATACGTACACTTTCCTTTTTTCTGAAGGCGTACACCTTACTTTACTTTAAGGAACATGGCTTGAAGAGATGCCAACAGACGCCATTTGACATTAAGGAACGAGGTTTGAACCGTTTTGTTCAAACGTCATCAAGATGAAGAACGAGGCCTGAACTGTTTTGTCCAAACATCTTTTGATGAAGAACGAGGCTTGAACTGTTTTGTCCAAACGTCATTTGATGAATGTTCATCAGATTTGAATTCCTTGAACTCCTGACGTATGAGATATCAGTCTTTTTGGTAACCAAACTCCGAGTCTTTCCTTTAAAGGATTGACAGATGTACCTGCACTTGAGTTAGAAGTACCTGCACTAACATAAAGAGTTTGATTGCATTCATATGGGTTAGTGATATCATCATTTGAACCATTTGGAGGTTCACTGTCAACTTTGGTTGTGCTATCTATGAACACCTTTCCAGTAGGTATCCACCTAAGACTAACAGTCTTGAAAATTCTACCCGTTGGTTTCCACCTAAGACAAGATCTAGGAGTGTGTGGTTTCTCATGCACAATGGAAGACTTATTGAGAGAAAACCTTTGTCCTATACCATTCTGCCTACCAGGTTTATTAGTGTGGTTCTTTGGTTCAACGGGATTGTTGTTTCTGATCTTGGGGGACTGAACTTTAGCACGAGAATTCACCTTATTCAGGATCTTTGTTATACAATCATCATGATTCGTATTAAAGATATATTTATGACAAATCGAACAAACAAATTTTTTGGAGTCCAGGAAGAAACTAGAATTCCTAGAGTGATCTACTAGAGGCTCACCATTTGACATTCCACCACTACACTTAGATACAGGAGAACTCCTATATATGTTTCTAAGTTTTGGTGTACAAGCATTAGGAGTGCAGTGTGCTCTAGTAGAGGCCATATCCCTATGATTAGGAATCCTGGTTTTGTCTTGTGTCATTTTCCTAGCATCCTCTAGAAAGTACGCATGAACCATATCATTAGAACCATACGATTCTTTATGACTATTCCTAGAGTAGTTAGGTGCATTCACCTGATGAGGTTTTGCAACAGCAGATTCTCTAACTTTAGGCAAATAATGAGGAGTGACTGTTTTTGACAAATCATTTTTAGCATTTTTCTCATCAAACTTGGAGGCAAACGTGGTCTTTATTGAAATTCTTAGGTCGTTCAGTCGTATAACGCATTCATTCGGTTGTCTAACAACTAAATGGGTTTCTAGATGGTTCTAAAGACGGTTTTCCTAAGATTGATGCTTTGGCAAACTTAGTATCCACGCTATTTCCTTTTATCTTTCTAAGTTCAGTTTTTAATGCCGCATTTGCAAAAACCTTTTCCTGAAAGCTAGCTTTAATACAGCATTTTCGTCAAATTTTGATTAATTGGAGAAATTAAAGGATTCTCTATTGTCTTTATTCTGAATTTCGTCTTTTTAATTGAATCATAAAGTTTTTTGTAAGTCTGTTTCAAATGCTATTTTCTTTATGTAGTTGCTCATTTTGCTGCTAGTAATTTAGCACACTGTGTTCTAATTCGTTGTAATCGTTGTCAATCCTTCGATATTTTTTTTAACTTTGGCTTCATTATTGTTTCCTTCACTATTTTAAATTTGTTTCTGCAAGTTGCAAATTAGGTGTGGTTTCTGGCCAGTGCTGAGCTATTCAAATAATTAATCACAATAATAATTCATGAAATTCAGGAAAATTCCTGATTCTTACATGGTTTGTTAACTATTGAAAAACTTTCTCATTTTGTTGAATTTGTATTTCAAGTGAAATACAATGTTTTTCCAGTTGTAAAAATATCATTGTGAAAAGTTATTGGTAAAATTTCCTTATCAACCATATCTTTCGTTTTGAGAAGCTCAGTTTTAAGCAAAGCATCATGGTCAATCTCTCCTCCCCTATGACACATATTTGTTGAAGTAGGAGTGGTATTGCTATCAATAGTTTCCAACAGATGTGTGTCATAACTGGGTTCAGGATTGCTCAGTATGCTGTTGTTCTTAGCAAGGTTATTATACTTGAGCAGTCATTTGTACTCAGCAAATGGCTCTTCTCATTTACTGGTCCGATATACTGCATCACGTTGTGTGGTTAACTCCCTGGCAACTGCTACTAGTATTTTGTTGTCGGGCTTTGTCCCACTGCTTTCTGTTTTTGTGACAACCAACCAGCATCAAACTGTTCACGATATGACTTTTCCTCTCTGCCTTTGCATCTGAGTTTCACATCTTTGTTTGTTTAATGGCATTTGTTGTTTTCAGGGGCTCTATCTACTGCACTTAGATGACAAATCAATGCTGTCATCCATTGCTATGAACTGGGATTGAATCTGAATATCTTGAGACTGGCATCTTGACACTTGATCTTTATTTGATGCTCATGAAGTTATTCATCATGCAACTGACTTCCATTCTCCTTTGTGCATTAAGTTCATTTTCTTTCATGCGTTAATACACCATTTTGTATTTAAACTCTTATGAAATGACCGCTTCATAGTGTATCCAGGTTCTCGATTAGTAAATCACGGTCCTGTACGCACTAGGTTCACAGCGCGTGAAAGTCTTCGAAGTCTTGTTGCCAACTTGATTCAGAAAGATCGTTGCATTTCCCCTTTTGGGCAAGAAGATTCCTTGAACTGTGTTCTGAGTGCTTGAAGACAAGGCTTTGCATTAACCCCTTGAGATTCTCTCTTCAATTTGTTGCTTAACTGATCCAGATTATGAAACTGAAAACATCTTCAATTTGAAAGGTTGATGCTCTTCACCAAAAGAATGAGCGAAAATGCTGGTTTTAATTTGCTATCAAACAGCATAAGGCGAAATTAAGGAGATAGTTGATCATGATGATGTGTTCGAGTTGTTAAACCATGTCATGCAGTTCTGGAGTGCCTTTGTTTTGAGAGCCATTGCGTCAGTTGAAGCTCTCTCTCTTTATGAATTAGAATTAGATGATTCCATTGAAATTCGATATGTGAAAAAAATTAAGGATTTATGTAGATAATGTGATTGTTGTTGTGGTTTTAATTGCATTAACGTTACGGGATTTTACTAAGTCTATGATTAAAACCGATTAAAAGATTAACGGGATTTCACAAAATCAATAGGAAACCGTAGAATGATTAATCGTTTGATGTTAAGGTAGGTTTGTTGTTTTGAGTAATGCAGTTTATAGTCCTGTTTAGGATTGTCGGTTTGTTATTTGACCCTAAAATATTTGAATTTTGTCCAAAACACAAAATTACCCTATTACCAAATTTAAAATATTGTGTAAAAATTAGCTAAAAAGCTATTGAAAAAAATTATTTGTTCCCGCCAAGATATTTTGAATTTTTTAACATATTTTACCTTATTATCACCCCCAACAAAATTTAAATTTGGTGTAAAAATGGGCTAAAAAGGCTATAGGAAAAATTAATTTTTTCTTAACTTTTCCCGCCAAAAGTACTCTTTTTTTTAGCGCTGCCTAGGATGATTGCAAACAGCCGCCTGAAAAAAATTCAAACTGTCACCAAACCGCTGCCAAATAAATCAAGCAAACCGCCTCTTATATTTTTGCTAACTCGCCGGCTTAATAAAATAATCAAACCGCTGCCTATAGTGACCAAACCGCCGCTGGTGAAATAAGGCAACTCGCTGGCAAGATTTAACAGCAAACCGCCTCTTATATTTTTTTCTAACTCGCCGGCTTAATATAATAATCAAACCGCTGCCTATAGTGACCAAACCGCCGCTGGTGTTCTTTTCGTATTTTTCTATTAAAATATTCAAACCGCCTTCAATAAGGCAACTCGCCGTTTGATT
The DNA here is from genome assembly GCA_026074375.1 of Tanacetum coccineum. Taxonomy (NCBI): domain Eukaryota; kingdom Viridiplantae; phylum Streptophyta; class Magnoliopsida; order Asterales; family Asteraceae; genus Tanacetum; species Tanacetum coccineum. Next base: position 10,462 of record BQNB010075334.1, read on the forward strand.
TTTAAGCAACTCGCCGGCAAGAAAATAAGCAACTCGCCTTTGACCTGGTCAACTCGCCGGCTACCTTTTCCTAAAAATCCGGATCTTGTCCCTATCTTTTGTCAAAAACATGTCGGCTAGATTAACATTTAATATTCAAACCTCCATCAAGAACACACATTCGGATCTAGCCAAAATAAGCCCCATTTATGCTATTTAACCAGAAAACAAAAGCTAAAAAATATCAAATACTAAGCTAACTTATAAGCCTAATCATTCCTTACACATCTATTCTTCGCGGATCATCAAGAAAGAAGCAAACCCTCCTACGAAAGAATACACACACTTAATAAGCTTATATCGAATTAGGGAACTAGCAATCACATGGTATCGCAAACACATGAACTGTTAAACATATATAACATGAAAATCACGATTAATGAGTAACCAATAAAACCCAAATAAATTTGAGCTGGTGGTCTTTTTCTTCATAAAATTGAGCACGTTTTTGAGCTTAATACAACCACATTGAATCAATCACGAAGCCACCCCATGGCTCTGATACCAAAATGTTGTTCCCTAATTCTCAACATCATGTATAGATCTAGAGAGATCTAGAGAGAGGGAAATGTTTGAGAGGAATTGTTGAGAGAGATTAACTATTAAAAGACACACTTAAGAGTGTGTTGTAAAATGAATAGATCCTTACCTCTTTCAAAGTTGGGAGAGAGGTATTTTTAGTTCTTACAATACACCGGTTATTAGTACCCGGTTCAATACGTAAAGTATCGTTTACCTATTAAACTTCGAGATATTTATTGACAGCTAAAATACATGGGAGGTGACGTGTCTTTTTTCGAATAACTCTAACACATCTTAATCCCTTCTCATTTCACAGATACTGATTCTTTACACTATTTTTGATACTCTTTAGTTCCATTGTCAAGTTGATAACTTTTACTTTATGGTCTAGTTGATTTTTTATTTCTGTTATGAAGGTTTTAAATATCCCCACTAGTTTCTTTGTGGCCAAAGATTACCCAAGATAAAGCTTCTAAAGTCATCTAGTGACAACTAGGCAATAAGACTTTTTCATTAACTCTTAACATTTGTAGGGTCACAATAGGGATCCATATGAAGCGTATGCAAGGGTTTGCCTATTGAGTCATTAATTAAAGGTTTGGCCTTATAGGAGGCTTTGTGTTGCTTTCCTTTCTGACAAGCAACACAAGAGTGGTCATTTTCAAAATAATTTGAAGGAAAACCTCTAACAAGGTTTTCTCTCACAAGTTTGTTCATGTTTTTATAGTTTGTATGACACCAAGCCTTTATATGACATAAGTTGGATTCATTAATTGTGGCCTTAGCAATGATACAAGTTAAACCTTTAGTGGGAACAACACTCTTTAGGTCAACACTGTAAATGTTATCATTTTCTTGGTCTCTCAGAGACTTGACTTTCATCAAGTAGCTTAATGTCAGAAGATAAGACTAGACATTCAGTGTCAGTAAAAAAGAAATTATTCTTTTTGTCACAAAGTTGTGCACCTTAAACAGGTTTATTACTTTAGCTCCTTACAAAAGTACACATTATCAATATCTAATTTTCTGTTTGATTTTACCTTTACCAGAAATTCTACCTTTACCATCTCCAAAGGAAAAAAATCCACATCTTAATCTTCCATACTCGTTTATGATGCATTTGTGTCCAGTCATTGTGCTAGAGCAACCACTGTCAATAACTCATTTTTCCTTGTACTCCTTCTGCTGTGGGTTGCCCTGTATTTTACTATAAGAGAGTTAGTACTTTTTGGGGGGATCCAAGCAATTATAGACTTGACCTGCCTCATGCGATCAATGTAAGAATATTTAGTGAATGTTTGATGCTATACTATTTTTGGCTTTCATGCTGGAGGCCTTATACAGCATTACGCCCTTTTCCCTTTTTTTTACTTACTACTGCTCTATCCCTAGCAGTAGTATCTTTTACCCTGACAGTATTAACTTTTTATTGAAAATACTGTTCTTGTTTGCTGGAAAACTGGTTTATGATTTTCGTGACTTGTGAAGATCCCCTTTTGTAAGATTTGTTATAGGTCTAGGATGATTCATAGTTGAGTTTTGAGCAACAGTATTAACTGGTTGACTGCAGTATAACTTTTGTTACAGACAGGTATTAATTTTGCCTCAGTCTGGTTATTACTACTGGTTGAACACAAATCCTCTTTTATAGTGAGGGTGAGTCCATTTTAATTAGCAAAGTTCTTGTGATTCACTCTTCGTGAGTTGTTTCACATGGTCTTATAATCTTTTTATCACCATAATGAAGATGCTCAAAACTACCACAAACATAACAAGCTTTATTAATCATTTTTTAAAATTCACTTCCTAGTCTTTGGGGAAATAAGATTGTTCACAATTTCTTTTGGCTCCCCCTAGGATAGTGTTTGTTTTGTTTAGGTGTCACTACCTTCTCTACTGTTTCCCTAGCAGGCTTAACAAATCTTATTTTTTCAATGCTAGATCTAACAGTATAATCTATCTCGCTTTCATCATTAGAATTCCAATCCTTAATGATTGGAGGATAGTGAAATCATGTTCTCTCCTAACGTTTTTAGGTTCTATCCTGCATCACCATTCTTTTTTTACACATAGCAGAAAGATCATGAGTTGACACATCTTTTCAAGATCACTAGGTGTTAATAACAATAGTAATATCCTCTTATTCTCACTTTTAACTGATTTCATTCTATAAATGTTAGATCAGTTTGCGATGGTTATAAATATTCCCTGTATAAGGTGGGAGGAACTGCCATGATTCCTTTTGGACCTATTATACTCCTGATTTTCTAACATCTCAGATGAATTCACAAAACTTTCTACTGCAGGAGAAGCTGCAGTAGCTGCATTATATCCTAATCCAGTTTTAAACTTGTCACTAACTTGACTTTCTAGTAAATTATTCAAAGATTTAGATGAATTTTTTGAAACTATCTCTAATGTTAGCTTTAACTCAATTCATCTCTTTTTATGCTTTTTCAATTTTACTTTTTCTTTTCTACTTAAGGCATTATCTCTTAGTCTAACTTCAAGTTTTAAAACATTAATGCTCTCTTCAAACACAGCCTCATTTTTCTTATAGTGAGCTAGTCTAGCTTCTACTGACTCTAAACCTGCTTTATAAGATACTAAATTAAATTAAGACTTGTTGTAATCAGAAATCAAATTGTCATATTATTCTTTAAGAGTAGCATAAGCTTTTAACATGATTTAGAAACAAGGATCTACCTCAGGAATCTGACTGGAAGAAACTTCCTGAAGATTGTATTGTGCAATTATGTAAGTTGGTTGGTGCTCTTCCTTCAGCTTGGTAGCGCCAATCAACCCTCCAATTCCATCTTGTGAACCATTGCATTTTATTGGGAAGTTTCCATTGTACAGTTTTTTATTTTTTCTCTTTTTCTCTTTTCTCCTGATTCCTTGGAAGTCTACATTCTCTTGCAAAGTGACCATATTTTATGGACCTTTTGTAGCACTTACTTTGACCTGTCAAATTCCAAACTCTTTACCATTTACATCAACTGCTGCCTGTCATCTTGATGAATCTCTTAGCTCTAATTTATCAGCATGGTCAATTTCTCATTGTAGATCATTCTTCTGGTCATCCAGGACCAAATTTGTTCTAGATCATTTCTTGACATTTGAGGATAATTAGGATGACGAGCTAGAGGAAAAGGGGCCAAAAAAAACAGATCACAACATCACTTAAGGTTTATCTCCAGATGTAAGACTACTTTGAGTTGAGCAGTATTAACTCCATAAGCAGTGTTATCTGCCTCATTTGTACTGCTATTTTTGTTAGTGTTGTTGGAGGACACAAAAGCCACATTTTGTGAATTTTGACTTGTGTTTGTTAAATCTATGAATTCAAGCTTATATATCTTTAAGTTGTTGTACAAGTCATCCAAACTGATGGTTTTTAATTTCCACTTTGTTCACTCCGATAAAGAATGTGTCTTCATTCAGATGGAAGACTTCTCAACAGTTTTAGATTCATGTCCTCTTGAGAAATTATTTCACCTTGGATCTCCAACCGACTAATAAGTTTTTGCAACCTATCAAAAGTTTGATCCATTGTTTCTGAGCTTGATCCTGAAAAGTTCTTATATTGTTGCTTGAGTAGAGTCCTCTGAACTTTCTTGGATTCCTTGTTACCTCCATACCTCTTCTATATGCTTCCATGAGCAGTTTTGCATCCTTATATGAATGAAACTTTAGTTGATCCTTATTTGGAGAGCCATCAACAGAGTTCCTTTAGCTTTCATTCGTTCCTCTTTATCTTGCTTTTCTTCTGTGCAGTTGTAGGTTTCATATTCTTGCTAACTTCTTTAATTTTTCTTTTTTGCACTTTGTTGCATTCTGAATTACTTCCCAGGAGGAGAGTAATTCAGTATTAGGATAAGTATTGTTCTATCCTCATTAACCAGAGATCATATTCCCCTGGGTTAAGGATAGGAAGTTTTGCAGTAAGAGATGTAGAAGTAGTTCTTGCCTCCATCTTATCACTAAGAGATAGATTTAGTAGAGATTGATTTTTTCTTCTTATTCAAAGCTTCACAACAAGCTTTGATACCACTTGTTGATCCCAATGAACAGATCTTTAACTCCTTTAGTTGATGTAAGGTATAGTATTTCTTGGATATAAATCCAAATCGTATAGAATGAAACTTATATTTACTAATATAAACATATATTTAATCTTATACCTCACTACTAATTAAACCCAAATTAACATACCATACATAAATACAAAACATCACCAAAAAACACCCCCCCACCTCAAACACACAACCACCTACCCCAAAATAACTTAACTTTAAACCACCCAACTTACATCTCCACACCACAACACCCACCCACAACCCTTCACACAAAACACCCCCCATCTACAAACCCCTCACCCACCCACAAAACACCCAACCACCCCCTACACCCCACACAACACCAACAACATCACAACCCACACTACAACCCACACCAACACACACAAACACCACCACTAATATAATAATATCTCTCATATCCATACATCCAACAACAATACACAAAAAATAACAAACAAACTCCTCCATAATCAAACATTAAAAAACTACTAAACTCCTCAAATACTTAACACAATACCCTTCACAATTATACACCCCTTCTCACTCCACTTAACATTAAAACTCACAACTAAAAACACCCACTCCCAAACTTATATGTGTAACTTTCTCTTGCATCAATTAATAAACCCTTTGATTGTATCACACTCTTATAACACATATATTTTTAGCTTAATTTACACATGTTTTGATATATTTAAGAATTAGTCATTAGAATAATCATAATACTATTATCATGATACGCGAAAAATCAACAATATCATGTTGGGTGTAATGGAAATTATAAATGTATAGAACTGGAATAAAGGTAGAAAGTAGTTAATAATTTTACTACTTTTCTTATTATTCATACTTATATATTCTAATACTTCCATTTCATTTTAGAAATCTATAGTAGAGGTGACTTATCCCTTTATTCTCATATGTATTAAGTATTGACTTCTCATTCATTAGAGAATTGATCTGCTCGCTCTCTCTCTATATAACTCAACCCCCACTAAACACAACACTCACACTACATTGAGACTTCGCTCTCTCATCTCTCGTCACTATAGTGACAATAAGAGAGATATATATATAAATTTCATTAGAATAGTCTAAACCCCACACCACCCCCCCCAACCCCCCCCTCATCGCTCTCAACTCTCGCTCTCACACGACTTAAAATTACCAAACAACCTCACCCCCCCACTACAATTCTACCACCCGCGCACTGATATCGCTAGCTATAATCGTCCACCTCCGTGCCCTGCTCCTCATCTCACAACTCTCTTGCACACCTAAAAATAACACTACTACTCATCACACATTGCTCATATCATTGCAATCTCCTCTCCCGCAACTCTCTGTCAGTTGATCTATCACAGTAGCAAATCTATCTCCCCTCAATGACCTCACATCACATACCTCCCCACACGCACAATACCACATAGCCGGTAGTGTCAAACCTCAGTCACCCCCTGACTATGTGATGTGTCATCATCTCAACAGAGAGAAGAGAGATCATATTATCTGAGCACGCCACATCCTTCACCAACAAAGATCACCTCCAGACTCATCTAACATCTGAAACGATCAGTGTGCATCTAATCATGAGATCCTGACTAACTACCCCTCTCGACAGTGTCTAGCCTCATCTACTATCCCAAGATATCAGAACACAGTGTCTCAGAATCTATCATAAGTCCAACAGTGTCAACACACGTCAATCGTTAACCCACGCACTCCCAATTCTCACATATTATTCCCTAATCAGATGTGCACTCTCCCACACCACACGCTCACACCCAATAATGTGCACGCTTCACACCCCCACCTTAACCCACTGATGATCCTATACATAATATCATAACTAGTGCTGTGTCGTCCCAACTATACGTCCAACTGTGTATCATGTCCATATAAGTAATAACCGCCCGTATCTTTCATTACTCTACAATCATGCGCAGACTCAGATCCACACTCGTGTGTGTAACATGGTACCAAACCCAAATTTAATTTCAATACTGCATCGCTACATATCATACCTACGCGTTACATATCCACCACTATCATAAAATACCTTTTCATTAACACTCAATAACAATTCTCCCAACTCTAATGCATTAAGTTAATTTTATTCACCCAGTTGTCTCACTAGTTGCGCTTAGCAGTGATTAGTACCACTTATCCCACACCTAAAACCTCATTGCTCGTGTGTATCCTCTTGTGTGTCACGACTATACACATATGATGAAGAACATACTTGTTAACCGCCCCCGTTGTATACTAGTGCCCTGTTCTGTACACTCATATGTGCTTTAATCACCCAATGAGAACTCCTCATACGTAGTTAATAGACTCACGCCGTGTTGTTGTGTACAAATAACCTCTCATCGACTCTTGAAATTCATAACAAACGTGTCACTAGAACTCGAACAGGTTGACACTCTATAAGGTTCTAACATCAACGCCCCATCACAAAAAGTGAGTCTATGTTACTAGCTCTATCTTACTATACCAACCCCTACACAAAACACTCAACAGAAAAATATTATAAATATACAAACTCCAGTACAGTACAATCTATCACCGCAAATCGCAAGTATGATGTTAGTATGAAACGTAAATAATGACTGACAAGAAGCATAGTCTGATGTCTATATATGTCCGTATTTGTGAATAGATACCCCACTCGTTCAGTAGACTCATACTATAAAGTGAATATGGTTGGTAAACCATGAGCTTGAGTCTTACTATATCCTCTAAATGGAGTGAAATAAGTTGAGTATCACTCAGTGTCTTCTCACTCACGCTCCTGTATCTTGTCACCATCACAATAAAATGTTCTACCTAAGATAGTGTGACACACTGTGACTATGGTGTAATCGCTGTGATATGTAACTATCACACCAACCGTCAACGTAGTGCTAAAGACTGTATAGAATAAATCTCTCTCTGTGACTCACTCTCTCGTGACCGAAAAGTTGTCGACGTGGCATTATATAGGAGTCACCTGAAATAGACTGTATACTTCTGCACTAACTAAAGTCGCTGTGTTGCTAGTGATCACTCATCTCGTGTACCCTTGTCCTGAATAGAGTATCGTGTCGAAACTCTTTGTAACAGATTTTTAAATTGTAACCATTTCAAAATATTCATGTAAGGAGTAGAGATCGACAGTTGTTCTTTTGTGTGTGAAAAATGATAATTAGCCCTCGTGTTTACGCACCAACGCTGAGTGTATACATCAAGGAATAGGAGAAAAATGAGCGTAGCTAAAAGCGTTATTGAGGTAATAGTTAAGGTGAACTCACGAGAGAACGATGGAACACTTCTCCCACTCGATAACTATATATTAGAGCATCTCGGTTTTGCTCAAGATTGTAATTGGAGGGTATGATTGGAGCTACCAAGTTCTGGAAGAAGGTGCATGCCACAATGAGTGACTCTTTACTCTCTTCGACTGCTCTAGAGCATACATCTTCATGAATGTTTCTTCCTATTGAGTACACGATGCTGAAGGGTTTAGTTCTCTCTTTGTTCTAATCATGTGTAAAAGCTTATGCTACTTCTGTTATATACGGTATCAGATGTGAGATGTACAATTTAAATTTGAGGATTTGTGACCATAACTAACACAGATATTTATTAAGCTTGATATTTTTTGGAGCTATCTCCCATAGAAAAGTCTGAATATAGACAGAGCTAGAATGTTAGAGTGGAGACTTGAAGATGTGAAGTGTGAACTTGAGCGGTGTTCATATAGAATGAATCAAGGATATAAAATGAGGGCTGGTTGCTGTCTCTGCATATCGAGTAGTCTATTTGTGTAGAGTTGGACTGAATTTAGATAAAGGCGTATGTGAGGCATGTGTATTAGGACGAGAATGTGGAAGGTGTACTTTGCCTTAGTTTGAGAATATAGAAAGAGATAGTGGTCCAGAGACTCTCATGCCTCTCAAGGATATAGAGTATGCAGAAGGGGAGTAGAGAAGATTGAAGACGTAGTAGCGATGTTGTAGGGAAGAGTGGTTTTGCGGGGAGAATTGATCGCAGCAGTGGATAGTGCGGAATGAATTTTACTAGAAAGCGCTTTTGTTTAACTCAAGATCTTATGGATTTTCTTGTGTCTTGTCGTGGATAGCTTAAATCTCCGTTTATTTTGTGCCTGGGACCATTTTCTTACTGTTAATTTTGTTGCTAATGTTTAACTCCTCAGATATGTGGATGTAATTTTGTAGATAACCGTGTTTCTCTCAAAGGTTGGTTCCCTAAGTTTTGTTTATGAGTAATTGTGTCATTATGGTCATAGTGGTGTTGATTACATCTATTCTGTGTTTTTTGGAGAGGTATTTGTGTATCCTAATTTTTTGATTTATTCCGGATTTATTAAGGAGTCTTCTCGTGACTTCACGTCATTGTATAAATTAGTTTGTTGTTGGGGGTAAATGTATGTCATGTAGGTTGGACTCTTATCTGAATGTGAAACGTTTCGAAAGCGCTTCTATGGGGAGGCATCCCTGCCATGGCTTTATATTTTTTTTTTGTGCTTCGCTTTTCGTAGTTTTTGTTGTTTTTGCATTCCGCCAAGTGTTCAAAATCCAATTCAGTGTTGTCTCGGTTGATTTGTGTTTTTTGTTAGCGGTTTGAGTGAAAGATGAGTTAAAGACTGAGACAGCCGTGTTTAAGTCGTGTCTATGAGCTTAACGTTGTGTAATGTGTGATGAGAGGGAGTGCTTGTGTTCTCGTTTTTTTTGTTCTTCGGTTGTGTTTGGTGTGTCAGAGTTGTCTTGTTTTGTCTTTAGGTTTGTGTTGTTTCTCCTGGATTTTGTGGAGTGATTCTATTTTGGTTGTCTTAATAAATGTGATGGAAGAACAAATGCAATTGCTGTAGTGCAGAATTTTCCATTGATGTGGTGTCGCCAATCGTTTTGTTCTTCTACATAGTAGTGTGCGAAGTTTCATTTATACCTTGTTCTTTTATTCGAATATGTAATCATTCTGTGATGTTTCAATTTGGCTTGACCTTTAGGAGAATCTGTCCCCCTTGTTTTTGTTCTCTTTTTGACCATCTATTTTTTTGTAATGATTGTGAGGTGTGTCAGTGCGTCTTCATTTTGTTTTGGGGAATTGGATTTTTTCAAAGAGTCTAGGACTAGTTTAAAAATGGTATTTAGGATATAATGCAACTACTGCGCAGCTTCTTCTTGCAATAGAAAGTTTTTGTGAATTCATCTGTGATGTTAGAAAAATAGGAGTATAATAGGTCCAGGAATCATGCAGTTCCTCACCTTATTTGGGAATTTTTTACCTCGCAAACCATGATCTAAGAGATGTGTTATAGATGTAAATTGTTGAAAGTGAAGAATATGTGGTATTACTTTTGTTAGTTACAGCCTAGTGTCTTGAGAATGATGTGTTCTCAATCAAGAGTCTGCTTAGTGTAAAAAATATATGGTGATGCGTAGAACCTAAAACTGTTTGGGAGGAAACAGATTTATACCTACTCTAGATCATTAAGATTGGAATTCTAATGATGTAAAGTGAGATAGTTATACTGTTAGATCTAGATTGAAAAGAATTTAGATTTGTTTAAGCCGTGCTAGGAAAACAGTTGGGAAGGTAGAGACACCATAAACAAAACAAACACTATCCTAGGGGGTGCCAAGAAATGGAACATTTTATGTCCCAAAGGACTAGGAAGGGATTGTAAATGATTAATATAAGTTCGATGTATGTGTTGGTGCGTGTAGTGTGACTTCTGAGTCGCGATCTCATACCTGATAGTGTATGTATGTGAGGGAGACCTGTGTGAGTAGTGGTATAGAGCTCCAGGGTGATAAAAACGTCAGTTGTTGTGTGAGAGTAGAATCTAGTTTAGAAGTTGTATGAGAGATTGATGTGTCTGTGTGATGTTAGAGAGAAAGTTATTGCCCGCTTCTGCACTCCTATAACTAGAGGATATGTTCTTCACGCTGGGAAGTGATCGCTGTGTAGTAGTAGGTACGGAAAGATATATAGAATGCACCAGATAGAGCGTGGGTACGCTCGCGCGTGGATAAGATGAGAGAATTCTCCTGCTGTCTGATACTCGCGGGTGTGAGAGACTGATGAGGCGTAGCATAGAAGCGCATATGGTTAGTTAGGAAGATCTCTTGCCGCTGTGTGTCTATATCAAATGCTTACATATGGGGTGGTATGACTCCGAAAGTTGCCAAAATACGTTAATACATGAGTGTGCTGTCTCGAGCTTAAACAAGAACAGTATTTTTCAATAAAAAGGTTAAAGTACTGTTACAGGGTATAAGATACTTTACTGCTATGGATGTCTGTGCAGTAGTAAGTGTAAAAAGACCAAGTAGACTCTAGAGGTGTGATAATGAGAGAGGCGTTCGTATTGCTGTGTAAGGCCTCAGCATGGATAATGGCCAATAAATTTAGTAGTGACAATCTAAATACTTCAAGAAATATCTTACATTTGAGGCATTGAGGCAGGTCCAAGTCTATAATGGCTTGGATCCCCAAAAGAGTCTAATTCTCTTATTTTATATGCAGGGCAACCCACAGCAGAAGGAGACTCAAATTTGTTTTGGGTTTATTGGTTCATTAATCGTGTTTTTCATGTTATATATGTTTAACAGGTTCATGTGTTGCTATTCCATGTGATTTGCTAGTTCCTAATTCGATTTATAAGCTTATTAAGGTTTGTGTTCTTCGTGGAGGTTTGCTTCTTTCTTGATGATCCGCGAAGACATAGATGTTATGGAATGATTAGGCTTATAAGGTTTGCTTAGTATTTGATATTTTAGCTTTGTTTCGTGGTTAAAAGGCTCAAATGGATTGATGTTGCTTAAATCGAGCTAGTGTTCTTCGTGGTGGGTTGCTTATTATATTATTGTTCTTGATGGCGAGTTGACAAAAGAAAGGGACAAGAACCGGATTTTTAGGAAAAGGTAGCCGGCGAGTTGACCAGGTCAAAGGCGAGTTGCTAAAACACACGGCGAGTTGCTAAGATTATAGGCAGCGAGTTGCTCACGGCGAGTTGCTGGTTTGTTCTTTCTTGATGATCCGCGAAGAAATAAAATGTTATGGAATGATTGGCTTATATGGTTTACGTAGTATTTGTTATTTTCGCTTTGTTTTCGTGGTTAATAGGCAATTATGGGCTTATGTTGGCTAGCATCGAATGTGTGTTCTTGATGGTAGATTTGAATATTCAATGTTATTCTTGCGGCACGGTTTGACCAAAATTTGTTTTGGGTTTATTGGTGCATTAATCGTGTTTTTTCATGTTATATATGTTCTAACAGGTTCATGTGTTGCTATTCAAATGTGATTGGCTAGTTCCAATTCGATATATAAGCTTGATTCTGATTTGTGTTCTTCGGTGGAGGTTTGCTTCTTTTTGATGTAGCGAAGACATAGGATGTTTGGATGAGTAGGCTTATAAGGTTTGCTTATTATTTGGTATTTTAGGTTGTTTCGTGGTTAATAAACATACTTTGGGTTATTTTGGATAGATCCGGAATGTGTGGTTCCTTGATGAGTTTGAATATTAAATGTTATTCTTGCCGGGGTTTCAAACAATATTTGTTTTGGGTTTATTGGTTCTTAATTCGTATTTTTCATGTTATATATGTTTCACAGGTTCATGTGTTGCTATTCCATGTGATTTGCTAGTTCCTAATTCAATTTATAAGCTTATTAAGGTTTGTGTTCTTCGTGGAGGTTTGCTTCTTTCTTGATGATCCGCGAAGACATAGATGTTATGGAATAATTAGGCTTATAAGGTTTGCTTAGTATTTGAATTTTAGCTATGTTTCGTGGTTAATAGGTCATATATGGGCTTATTTGGGCTGATCGAATGTGTGTTCTTGATGGAGAGTTTGAATATATTAAATGTTATTCTTGCCGGCGGTTTGAACAACTCTGTTTGGGTTTATTGGTTCATTCATCGTGTTTTTCATGTTATTATATGTTAACGGTTCTTGTGTTGCTATTCTCCATGTGATTTCCTTGTTCCTAATTCGATTTATAAGCTTATTAAGGTTTGTGTTCTTCGTGGAGGGTTGCTTCTTTCTTGATGATCCGCGAAGACATAGATGTTATGGAATGATTAGGCTTATAAGGTTTGCTTAGTATTTGATATTTTAGCTTTGTTTCGTGGTTAATAGGCATATATGGGCTTATTTTGGCTAGATCCGAATGTGTGTTCTTGATGGAGGTTTGAATATTAAATGTTATTCTTGCCGGCGGTTTGACCAGGTCAAAGGCGAGTTGCTTATTTTCTTGCCGGCGAGTTGCTTAAAAATCAAACGGCGAGTTGCCTTATTGAAGGCGGTTTGACAGGTACCAAGGCGGTTTGAATATTTTAATAGAAAAATACGAAAAGAACACCAGCGGCGGTTTGGTCACTATAGGCAGCGGTTTGATTATTTTATTAAGCCGGCGAGTTAGCAAAAATATAAGAGGCGGTTTGCTTGATTTATTTGGCAGCGGTTTGGTGACAGTTTGAATTTTTTTCAGGCGGCTGTTTGCAATCATCCTAGGCAGCGCTAAAAAAAAAAATTAATTTTTCCTATAGCCTTTTTAGCTCATTTTTACACCAAATTTAAATTTTGGTAATAGGGTAAAAATTTTGTTAAAAAATTCAAATTATTTTTGGCGGGAAAAATTAAGAAAAAAATTAATTTTTCAATAGCTTTTTTAGCTAATTTTTACACAAAATTTAAATTTTGGTAATAGGGTAAATTTTGTGTTTTGGTCAAAATTCAAATATTTTAGGGCCAAATAACAAACCGTCAACCTAAACAGGACTTAAACTGCATTAATCAAACAACAAACCTACCTTAACATCAAACGATTATTCATTCACGGTTTTCTATTGATTTTGTAAAATCCCGTTAATCTTTTATCGGTTTTAATCATAGACTTGTAAAATCCCGTGAACGTTAATTGCATTTAAAACCACAACATCAATCACATTATCTACTTAAGATCCTTAATTTTATTTCACACATCGAATTTCAATGGAATCTTCTAATTCTAATTCAAAAGAGAGAGAGCTTCAACTGACGCAACGGCTCGCAAAACAAAGGCAACATCAGACTTTCAGATTGAAGATGTTTCATAATCTGGATCAGTTAAGGCTACAACTTGAAAGAGAGAATCTTCATGGGGTTAATGCAAAGACTTGTCTTCAAGCACTCAGAACAAGGTTGGCAACAAGACTTCGAAAGGGGTAAATGCAACGGATCTTCTGAATCAAGGTTGGCAACAAGACTTCGAAGACTTCACGCGCTGTGAACCTAGTGCGTACAGACGTGAGTTACTCGAGAACCTGGATACACTTGAAGCGGTCATTCATAAAGTTGTAAATACATATGGTGTATTACGCATGAAAGAAAATGAAGTTAATGCACTAAAGGAGAATGGAAGTCAGTTGCATGATGAAATATGTTGATCCCACGCCTTGATCGATTCTTTAGTATATAAAGAGTTTGTTACCTTGGAAGATTCCAAAATAACAAAGA
>BQNB010075335.1:0-29984 GCA_026074375.1 Tanacetum coccineum
GGTATCAGCAAGTCTCTCTCTTTCATCAGCTCTTCTGGATTATAGTTTCTTTCTTCCATTAAAAATCTATTTTGTAATATAGCCAACATGTCTTGCGGAGGCATTGGTAACCCAAATTCTTTCAGTGATTTAGAATTTGAGCTGAGCATTGCTTCAAGGTCAAAGAGGACGCTTGCTTTTAACTTTGTTTCACTTTTTTGAATTTGTGGGATCTGAAGTATTTTTAAGAGTCTGCGAGGAATATCGTCTGACATATCTTTCCAGAATGTTTGCCACAAATTCATAGGATCTGACACGTCATAAAAGAGAAGAATTTGGAAGAACAATTTTCTAAGTTCGAACAATGTAGCGGAGAGAGCAGCTTCTTGGATTGTGCCTATCCATTCTTGGTCACCGCCAAGAAGTCCAAGTGCTTGGCATGCTGCTTTGTTCGTTGGGTATATTACACCATTAATTGTGCATATGTCCATAAATGATTTGCACCCCTTCTGGTGACATAGCAACATTCGCTGATAGAATAGGTCGCCGACACTTGGATGTACATAGGTTAGCCTGCCAATACTAGGCTTGTTTAAATTCCGCCTTTGTTGCTAGTATTTATAGGTTATGTGCCAAGTGTATTCTGGTGGGAAATTTTTTTTAGTAGGATTGTTGACGATTGATAGCAAATTGTCTTTGCTCTATTACATGTTCTCCAAATGCACTGCAAGGCTTTGCACAGGTGGGTCTCGATAATGTACGGGAAAATCAAGGATTCTCCAACATGCTTCATGAAAGCCAATGTACCTTGCTTCTACAAAAATTTTGATTTTGTCAATTTGAATAGTGGGGGTGTTGCTTGTGGAGGCGACATCACCTACCGGCCTTGTTACATTGGCAATAACACAGTTCGTCCCTTTTGATATATATTTGAAAAGATACTTTATGAGCATTGTCCATCCACAATATTCAACATTGATATGTGTGTAATACCTCATACATAGGGTTCTGTTGTATGGGATAACATAACTGTTGTCGAGCCGAACGTTTTGCCTTTTTGTCTCAATCCTAGTGTCTCTTCGTCGATAGTGAACAAATCCATCTTTGTCGATGTACGTTCTATCGGAATAGGCCTTTAGAAAATGGTGATTGCATGTGCTTTCGTCTTTCATACATGGCGCATTTGTGTTTGGTAAGCCACATGGGCCGTGCATCATCAATTCTGAGATTACTCTGTATCCATCAGAATCTGTTGTTGGATCTGGTAACTCTGCTGAAATGTATTTGTCCACGTCACTGTCTTCATGGATTTTCAAAGATGCGCTTATCCATAATAATGAGTGACAATGTGGAAGCCTACGTTTTTGTAATTCTATCGTGTAGAGTATTGCATATGTTACAAAAAAAATGAATGAGTATTTGTTAACACATGTAATGTAGCAGGAAACAAACGTGATAACATTCAAGTATGAGATTGTTTTCTGGATACCTGCTGTTATATCGCCAAAGGGTCTTGAACTACGGACGAACTTGATGTAGTCTATGACTTTCTTCTCAAAAACGCGGTCTACTATATTGGCTCGATCTGCAGTTGTTAACTCAGGAAATGATTCCATGAATTCTTGAATTTCTGGCCACTTTGCGTTGCATGTGAAAGTGATAAAAAAGATGGATTCCCGTGTACTCGACAAATCATAAGCGCATCAAGGTAATGAGCATACATGTATCATGGGTTGCCGGTAAAAGAAGCAGTTAGTATTGTTCGCATTCCCAAGTCACTCTCATCACGGTCGCCTCGCATAATGGCATCATATAGGCCTGAAAGGTATTCATTCCTTATGTTGCTTTGTTTTTTTGGATAATCAAGCCGACTCTGTTTAATGGCACAATACGCGATTACGATGTACTGTTGAAATAGTTTCCCTCCTCGAGACAGTAAGTTGTAGTGGTTAAGTCGATCATGTATTTGATATAAGTAATACATATTCATTGACATCCGTTTGTCGGCTTTCATAGATTGCCCTGGAACATTAAGTAGCTTCATGTCTTTTTGATAGCCCTCTTCACCGTAGACAAATAACAGCGGGAATTGAAGAGACATGTAGCATGGATGCAATTTGTTAACTCGTTGGGGGAAACAGGAGTGCTCTTCCATAATTAAGTCGAACTTGCTTTCCATGACTAAAGATCCACCAAAGACTATTGCTCCAATGGTTTCCGCTATTGGCAGTTCGTATTGGCGAGTCCCTATAACATTATACAATCTGACTTTAAACTCTGGTATATTTCCTTCCATGTATTTGCTTCGAGCAGTATGAAATAAGTGAACCAAAGCATTATTATTATCCAGAAACTCTATAAGGTCTTCCATAATTTCCCTTTTTAGTCCGCCTTCATGTTCACCACCAAAATTGGCCATATGATTGTTAACTTCATTACTTGTATCGTGTATGTATAGCTGCAAGAACCTGGGTGGATTGCCTTCATCCAGGCACATTGATCCTATCCAATGGTAATTCTGACCCGATATTCTAAAAACGTATGGGCCTCTGCCATTGTTGATTGAGCTATCAACGTTAGCTCCAAGCGATGTCATACTAAACATTTGGTTGTAGGCCCTTATGTTGTCTATAAAATGCGGATCTCTGTATAATTGTTTGATATACTCTGGATATTCAGGCGGCACACGTAGGACGACACGACCACCATAACAACATTTATTATATCCAGTTTTGTGGGCATATGATGATCGAGCATTCTTCTCGCATTCCCAGAACATGGCCCCGCAATGACGACATACACATGTGCATTTTCCTAAATGAGCAAACTCAAGAGGAACCCCTGTAGTAGGATGATACGTAAAGGGTATTAGTGTGGTGTGGTGGTTATGACCAATTTTAGAAAAAAAGTACCAAGAATTCTTACTGTTGGATGTTGTTGTTGGTTGTCCATTCATAAGGTGTAATTCAATAGGTTCTGGTTGTGATGTACGACATCGACGAACACCTATAGCAATAAACAAAAGGTATTAGATGGCTAGCAATAACAGATGGCTGAAATATACGAATACAGTAATTACGGCGTTGGGCGACTGTTTCAGATCTTGGATGAATGGTCTTCTGATTGTATGTTCTTGTAGTCTGTTTGTCAGATGAACATTGGTACCCACGTGTAGGGTCTGCTTCTTGTGTGTGTGTGGTATTAGCATATTTTGTTGTTGCTCACTGTTGGGTAAGCAGTTTTTTTGGCGATAAACGTTAGGGCTGATGGTTCCTGCAACAACATATATACATATGTAACCATGTTTAAGAAAAGAATTCCAAATGACCATACGTTAACAATTAAAGTATGCGACATACGTACGTTGTGTACGACGTGTCACATGGGTGTGTTCACGATTAGTTACCCTTGGTGATGGAGGTTTGACAGTATCGCCATTAAATGAGACATTTACTCTACCATAAAGATGCTGAATCATGTCAGGAGTAAGTGGAATATTTGCTTTGTTGGGTGGAAATTGGTGACAGCCGTCGGCATGCAATTTTTTTTCTTTGCTGCATATAGCAGTTTCTGAAGCTGAGGGAAAGATATGTCATTAGTAAATGGCATTAACAGAAACATGTATATGTAATAATAGATTTTGAAGATATAGGCATTATATACATGAAGTAGAGCATAGGTCAGTAGCGGAGGCATTGGTGATATCAAAAACTGTAGCTGCGAAAGGAAAAGGAAAGAATTAGTAGAAATACATAGCTACTGAAGCTAAAATGGATAGATTTAAATAAACTTACGTGTTGACGTGCCGATACCATTGTGTGTTGCATTTGAATTCAGACTGATTCCAACAAATTGAGAGGTACTATGAGTGTCTGGACATTTATGTTTCCGAGCAACCGGATTTTCCTTCAGACAATGTACATGGGACGGTACTTTCGAAGAACTGTCGTGATCATTGGTGACACGGAGATGAGGCAAAGCATTTGGTGAAAATTACGAACGACCGTCATAATCATTAGTCACACAATCATGAGTTTCCGAATGTTGTTTTTTAGGCATACCCATTGCCCTTCCTTTCGGGTTCGAGTCGTAAGGACTCTTCCTTTTAACTGGCCTATTTTTAGTTTTCATGGCTAACATCCTTGTGTAATTAACCGCAGGCGTATATGGAAATTTTTAACTAAGCACAGGGGCATTCCTACTTTTCATGACTAACATAATTGGCAAATGTCTTTGGCTAATAATCATAGGTATGCACATAAATTTTCAATAGTTGGCAAATGGTATCAAACTATAATTATAGAGCATACAGAGGAACAAAAAACATAGATAGTGAGTATAAATATAGTGTACAATGATAATTTTTGTATGGTAAAACATGGTACATGCACGTATCAAAATAAACACATTTTCGAAACCCTGATAGTTCCAACCCAGCGATCGAACATAGGGGGTTACGAATAAGCCGATAAGAAAATAACATAAGACAAACCTGGTATGATTGTTGAGGATGACTGTCGTATGTGAGAATCAACTTCACCAACCACAACTTGATATTTCTAAAAGATATGACAGCAGGTGAAAGAAAAAAGGGAAAAAAACTATATAGTGAAAACCCCAGGTATTGGACTCGAGAAAGTGTGGGCCGTAAGAGTTGGGTCAGATTATAATGGGAATAGCTCTTAAATGATACGACGACGTATCATGCGAATAATGAGTAAGACAAGCAAAAGAACCCGCGCGTTGCGGCGGGGCTAATTTTTTCTCGAATAATTTTTTTTTACGTTTCAGATCCACACATGTGCTACAGTAATTATTTTTTATTAAAAATAATAATATAATAATTTCTTAGACATTGGAGCGTGTCATGGCTGGAAGCTACTAGTCACACACAAAGCTTCCACTAATTCATAAAATCCATACGTGTCTTTTCATCGACCTCTCTTATATAATGACTCATCAAAGGATTGAGATCCTCTCAAGTTAAAATCAACATGACCGGTTATGTTCTCTCGTATACAAAATAGTGGGTCCCTTATTCCGTAGGTCCCGCTGTTTTAGTTGTGAGACAACACGATGGTCATGTTGATCTCAACTTTAGAGGATCTCAATCCCTCATCAAACTAACAGTCTCAAAACCTAAACAAAAAATCACTCTCCCAAATTCATCTAAAAAAAATTATATGCGTCGCTTCATCAACAACAAAAAGGTTTGTAAATTTACAACATGTTATATTTTGTGGTTTTTCTTGCTGAGAAATCTAGGTTTGTGATTTATGTTTTTTGAGGGTTTAGCTTATTAATGGTTGTTAAATCTTTGTTTGTATGGTGCATAAATTTATGTTTTTAGGCTTGATCTGTGTTTTTGGTGTGCTAAATTTGCTGAACTCGATGACAAATTCGTAGTTAGGGTGATGGGGTTTTAGTTGTTTTAAAAGCTTATTGTTGTGAGATGTAGATTAATTGTTTGATGAAATGTTTTTATTTAGTGTAAGTTGTGATTGATTTTTTTGTGCAGGTTCTTTGGCCTAAAGTTATAGGATTTGGAAATTGAGAAGAGTGAGTTGGGACTTTTTTATATGGAACCAATAAAAATACGTTCTCATGTGGATAGTTAATCACATAGGTTTGTCGAAGGACAAATAAGTAAGTGACTTTCTTTAATTCATATGAATAAGTTAATGATTTTGTTTTCACCTTTTTATATCCGACATGACCTTTCCAAATAGGTTGTGATGATTGTTGTAATCCAAGCGAATTGAAATGGGTCATTAAAGATCTGACCGTAACATGGCGGTGCAATCACCGGATGGTGTGGTATAAATGGTTACTATGCATCCGGGTTTTGTTTGCAGCCATGGCGGAATTCTGATCTTTATGTGACCCGAACCCCATTCACACATCTGAGCTTAATTGTTTACTGGATCATTCTATAAGTTGTTGCATCATGATGGGTGTATTCTACACACATTTTGGTGGGGCAGCCTGAACGGAATTGTGTTGCAACTTGTCGGGTTGAGATCCCCTTTTATCAGTTTGTAAAAACTTTCTGCCTTATATTTGGTGCCCGTCACAGAATTTTAGCTCAGGTGAAATGAGGCAATTTGTAAAAGCATTCTGAACTTTAATTGGTCAGGCATTATCTTTGGATTACGGCCTATGATTTTTATTTGTTAGGGAGGGTTTGTTTAAGCTTATCTTTCGGCTTACGAGCCTATTTGGTTTATCCTTATATTTTGCAAGGCGTGGCTTATCAAAAGTGTCCGCGTTGTCTTTTTGGAAGATAGAAAGAAAGGTACCTGCTTTCATAACGAGACTTATTAGACATGTAGTAAATGTATATATATTTTGTTTGTGAGTATTATTTCTATAGTACTTATATATATGATCATCTAGATTCAATTATTAATGTTTTATAAATGTTGCATGATTTACAAGTGATCAGTCTATCAAATGCCAAAAAACTATATTCATTGATTAGTTTGTTTGACTAGCTCTCAATAAATATTTAAAGTTACTGCTTTAGAAATAAGCAAATAAGTGAATCTTTTACATGTCATAAAGTTTTTAAATTTGATTGGTTGTTGGAAAGTTAAGTAAAGTCAAGCTCTAGAGGTCGATATTTGCGCTTTAGCTGATCCATTATTTGGTCGAGTTTAGTTATATGAGGTACCAAATTAGTAAAAACGCAGTATGAGTTTTATGCTAATATAGCACCAATAGGGTCATGGCATTGTATAAATGGTTTAGTTTTGCGGTGTTGCTGAAGTACAACTATGACTATATTGTCAAGTAGTTTATCAACTTATATCTTTTCTAGCAGTACGACAACAAGAATTAAACCTGATGGTAGTTCATCAATTTATGTTTTTTTAGCAGTAGGGGTGTTTGGGATTGATGATTACGAAGACGTGTTAGCGTTTATTAAAACATAATGTACCAAATATTTTTTGAATTGGATGTTACGGAGATCGGTAGCAAATTTATGTGGCGTATAATCAGATGTAATACAACCTATAATGCAGGTTTTAGTAATAGTTAAGCTGTTTCTAATAAGCAGAATACGTATGCTCATTTTAGAAGTTACTTTGTTTTCAGTCAGTAGAATGTAGGAATGTATGCACAAGTGGACGGGTCAGGTCAATGATACATACATCTGGCAGAAAAGGTATCACGATGGTTCGTGCCTTTTTGAGGTAGAGTTTTGGAAGGAATTGGAAGGAAATGTTAATTTGGTTCGTGCCTCCCGCTATTGATATTCGCTTATGGACGGGTACTGTTTTTCGATTTACTAATAAACTTGCAAATCTATCTTGATATTACTACATAACAGGGTTTTGAAAAAAAAGGGAAACAAGTTTTTCAGGTGTATTGGCTTCTTATAAATTGAAAACCAAAAAAAATAAATCTTATGATAGTCGTATAATGGATTATGATACGGATGTTGGATGTGTGGGATCGTGCAACATTTAATCGGAAGATTAATAAGATTTTTTGGTCATTTTTCCTGATGTATTATATATAGCTTCATACGTACATGCTTAAGTCAAATAAAGTTGAATGTGTTTATTGGTGTGATGAAATGCGGAAGTTAGTTGATTAACTGATTAGAGCTTCGCATTAGGAAGTGGGCAACAAAGCCATTGTTATGCTATCATTTTCTAGGTTGTTAGGAAATCGAGCCATGTTACTGTTAAAATGTTTGTTTTAGCATTGTTAAATTTGAAGTTTATCTTATGTGAAGGCTAAGACTGCGAGACATAACAACAAAGTCACCCAACCAAGTGTCATAAAAAATATGGATCATGTCCTGTTTGGCTTTAGTTGTAGCCAGGTAACACTACGATTACGAGCTGCAAAGTCACCCAACCATGAGACAAACCCACCTTATAATATGCTAAGGAGTTGAATAGCAAGTTTAGATATTCATGTTATGGTCCATTGTTCGAAATTGAAAATAAATTTGAAACTGATATTATGTTAATTTGTGAAATTTGTTACTTTACGATCTTGTCCCAAACTGTTAATATAGCAAATAAGCAGTTCCATTCTCAATTGCTAAATCTGCTTATGTAAATAGGAAAACCAAGCAATCCCAATTACCTTATAACTTTGTCTATTACTACACATTTAAAAATTCAGCTGTCGTGATACTTGCTTTTGATGGATTTTGAGCAGCTATAGCGGTGTGTTAGGAGTCGTGTTATTGACGAAAACAACGGATCATTGGATACGGTTGGCCCTCCAGCTACCACTGTTCCTGAAACTAAACATGTGGGATCAAATAGGGTTCAGAGGATGTCATTTGAGTTTCCAGAATTCTTTGACAGACATGTCTTTCTCAACGAGAAAGGTAAGTAGTTGTAAGTATAATTGCTGCATTTGATTATGCAAATTGTTGAAAGCCAACCCTTATATAGTTGTATCAGCTGATTAGAGTAGCAGTAACAAAATTGGAAACTTGAGATAGTGTTTTATGAGCTTTTTTGGAGGAAATAAGCTATTAAGCACGAAGTGATTAAAGTCCGATAATCTATTTATGGAGTCACGTATTCTGATTATTTAAGGATTTACCATATGAAAAAATAAACAATCTGATGTGAACCCCTATATAACCAGAAACAAGTTTATTGACCCGTTTAGACGCACAACTCATTATTTAACCTTTAAAATATATACATAACAATCATCTCCATAGCCCATGGTTAGGAGTTTAGTTGAGCAAACAGCAAGTTACTACATTGTGATAGTAATTTGTTAATAATAGAGCCTAATTTGAGTTATAGTTAGTCCATTTGAGTACAATTGAGTGCCTCATTCAAGTTAGATAAGAGGCTACCTTTTTCTGAAATAGATTGGATATATTTTAAATTTTAAGGTCCGTTTGGTTTGTAGACAGGTTTAGGATTAAGATTTGGATTTGGATTTGGGTTAGGATTTGGATTTGGAAAGAGAAAATATAATATAAAATAAATAATTTATTAAAATAAAAATATTATATTAAAGTTAAAAATAATTTTTAAAACAGTAACAAAAGTGTGAATAAAAGGCTAATATCACCTAAGGGCCCACTAGAATATCAAAAACCTAGAGATTTGTTTAACCCCTGTGTTGTAGACTACTTTTCTAAATGGTCAATTATCTGGCTTTATGTCTTTACAGTAAATTTTGTAACCAAACATTAACTTTTGTGTTTAAGTCTAATCCAACATACATACCCCCTCATACCAGACGGACCTTTAGGCTTCATAATAAAGTCATAGCATCACATGGTGAACTAGAATGGTTGGATATATTTTATGACTGAAATAGAGGTTGGATTGATATACGGTTTAGGATCGTAATAACTGTTATACTCTATAGCATGACTAAAATAGATTGGATAGATTTTAAAATTTTGGATATATATTAGAATTTGGATATATAGGTGTATTGGATATATAAAGGCTTTGGCTAACAACGAATAGACTGATATGACTGAAAATTACATACAAGGGAATGCTCAAGTGCCTACAAGGTCGTATCCAAGAATGCGTGAATTGCCAAACCAGCTGCCCAAACATCATCTTCTAATACATGTTCTTCTTTGGAATGACTAATTCCTCCACGACAATATGTTTGTGGGTTAGTCTATCCTGACCCGATCTACACTTACAGTGTGACCCTTGTTTTTTTGAAAATATATGTGGGTTTATGTGGATAGAAAATTGATGCCTTACAATAGATCTGTGTATAAACTCAGTCTATGAACCTAATCTACTGATCATGTAAGTTGTAGCATTAAGATAAGTATAGGGTAAAAATAAATGTAATGTAAATCCTGTTTCTATGGTTGAAAATGTAAAGTTTCTGTGTGGTTTTGGTTCATTGGGGTTTCGTTTGTTTGGAAGTCAATGGCCTTATAAATGACAAAGTGAAAATCCACATGCTATGTTGATTTTCAAGGCCTGTCATCGTTCTACTATGTTGATTTTCAGTTCGTCATTTGTAAGGCCATTTGAGTGCAGAAATGTGAGAATTATAAAGTATATAACTACTATTCTGGACATAAAAGCCCAAAGAGAATGTAGGAAACCATGGCTTTATTGTGGAGCAAGTGTTATCAACAAGCGTCCTGCTTGCGACAAGTAAGCCTCTATGAGGAAAATTGTAATTTAAAGGAGACATATATCATGTCTGATTCTATGCCTGCTTTTATTCATATATTATTTCTTGCATTAGGAGAAACATAGTAGTTGTATACTTCCATAATTACAAGAACAGATATTGATTAAATGTGTTATCAGACTCATGGTCGTCATTCTATCTGATATATATGCTAGAGATGTCAAGTTGCTGGTAAGAGATCATGTTGCCTTAACTCATGCTGAGCTCAAATGGCTATTTATAAGGTATATTCATTGTCTTTTGGTTTTTGGACCAATTATATATCTCTACCATCGGGGGAGGGGGGGAAAACTAATGCATTTGAGTAACTTAACAGAATAGGATCAGTAATGAATGAGTACGACTACTAGAAATGATGCCACAAATGGCTGATGAAAGCCAACAAACTAAAAATAGAGCAACTTGATGTCCATTTCTTTCTACTTCAGATCGGTGAAAGCTCGGTTGATACTTGAGTTTGTTGCTACATTAAGTCATGATGTATAGTAAAAGGGCGACCGTCAGCTTGGCTTTATGTCGAGGTTCGAAAGTAAAGAAGTTTATTCCAATTTGAAAAAGTAGTCCGTTACCCGAGACTCTAATTTATGTAACCTAATCGATAGTCTCATCGTTTTTTGCAGAGAAAGTTGATAGTTTATGAGATCAAAATCCTCATTTAAAAATTTGAGATTGTGTTGAACAAATGTTGTAAAGTTTTCTCATTTACATATGACATTTATACATGTTATGCGGTTGAAGAGTCCATCAGTAAACCTAAATCATATTATTATATTACAAAATTTGTTCAGTTTTAATAATTTCTATTACTATTACATATGAAACACTCCTACAGAATAACTGATTAGATCTAGCAAATGGTTATTGACTCATTGTCATGGTTTCACTTGAAAGATACAAATAACCTGATTTAAAATTTGATGGCGAGTTGGTACACATTTTAACTATAAACTAGCAGTCCCGCTGCAATGCGGCGGCGGTTATCTGGATGACTATATGGTGGTGAACAAATTTTACTCTACCGTCAAGTTTGTATTCAAATTAAGGTTAAAGTTAGTAAAAAATTTGAATCAAAATAAAATAAACCCACTAAAAATGAAAAAAACTAAAATTTCATAAAAATATATAAAAATAGATGTTGAATTAAAGAGCACAAAATTTTAAAAAATATGGTGAAATTAGATTATAAAAAAATAAATAGATAAAAAGATATTTCAATTTAAAAATAAAGGTTGTTAAGATTGCACATTCTTATAATTCTATAACAAGTGTCTGAAAATTCAGACTTTCTAATTACGGAATAGTTTCAAATGTTTTATAATGTAGTATGCAATTTGCTACATGTACCCTGCAAGGAAATGCTCTTACATGGTGGAACTCCCATGTTAAGACCACTACTCCTGAAGCTGCCCATGCAATGCCATGGAGGACACTGAAAAAGATGATGACAGACAAATACTGCCCAAGGGGCGAAATTAAGAAACTGGAGTTCGAAATGTGGAATTTGAAGGTAAAGGGTAACGATGTGGTAACCTATAGCCAACGTTTCCAAGAACTGGCACTAATGTGCGATCGGATGTTTCCGGAAGAAATAGACCAAGTTGAGAAATATGTCGGTGGCTTGCCCGACACGATCCATGGCAGTGTGATGGCGACTAAGCCAAAAACTATGCAGGATGCCATTGAGTTCGCCACTGAACTCATGGACAAAAAGATCAACACTTGGGCTGAACGTCAGGCTGACAACAAAAGAAAGTCTGATGACACTGCCAGGAACAACCAGAATCAGCAACCAAACAAGAGACAAAACACTGGAAGAGCTTATGCCGCAGGAAATGGTGATAGGAAACCATACGGAGGGCCTAAACCTCTGTGTTCCAAATGTAACTATCACCATGAGGGTCCTTGTGCTCCCAAATGCAGCAAGTGCAACCGATTTGGTCATTTAGGTCGTGACTGCAGGAGTCCCCCAAATGTCAACACTGGGGCTAATCAGAGGGCTTGTTTTGAATGTGGTGCTCAAGGGCATTTCAAGAAGGATTGCCCAAAATTGAAGAACAACAACAACCGGGGTAATCAGGCTGGAAATGCCAAGGCTCAGGCAAAGGTGTATGCCGTGGGCAATGCAGGGGCAAACCCGGACAACAATGTCGTCACGGGTACGTTTCTCCTAAACAACCGATATGCATCTATTTTATTTGATACCGGTGCCGATAGGAGTTTTGTATCTACTGCATTTAGCTCTCGAATTGTTATCACTCCGACTGCATTAGATCATGATTATAATGTCGAACTAGCCGACGGGCGAATAGTTGGGTTAAACACTATTATCCGGGGTTGTACGTTAAACCTCTTAAATCATCCTTTCAACATAGACCTAATGCCCGTAGAACTAGGTAGTTTTGACGTGATAATTGGTATGGATTGGTTGGCAAAGTACCATGCCGTTATTGTCTGTGCGGAAAAGATCGTTCGTATTCCTTTTGGAGACGAAATTTTAATCGTTCGTGGTGACGGAAGCAGCAATAAACACGGGACCCGATTAAACATCATCTCGTGTACTAAGGCTCAAGAGTATTTAACGAAGGGATGTCACGTATTCTTAGAAAATATCACCGCAACCAAAGACGAAGACAAGTCAAAGGGGAAACGACTTGAAGATGTGTCAGTTGTTCAAGAATTTCCTGAAGTCTTTCCTAAGGACTTGCTGGGTATACCACCCACTCGACAAGTGGAGTTTCGAATCGATTTGGTACCTGGTGCTACACCTGTAGCACGGGCACCATATAGATTAGCACCGTCCGAAATGAAGGAACTAGCGGAGCAACTACAGGAACTTACGGACAAAGGCTTCATAAGACCAAGTTCCTCACCCTGGGGAGCTCCGGTTCTGTTTGTAAAGAAGAAAGATGGGTCTTTCCGGATGTGCATCGATTACAGGGAATTGAACAAACTGACAGTGAAGAACCGCTACCCACTCCCAAGGATCGATGACCTATTCGACCAGCTGCAAGGGTCGAGTATTTATTCAAAGATCGATCTGAGGTCAGGGTATCACCAGTTGAGGGTTCGAGAAGAAGACATTCCCAAGACTGCATTCAGGACTCGATACGGTCACTATGAATTCCAAGTCATGTCTTTTGGTTTGACTAATGCACCGGCCGTGTTCATGGACCTTATGAACCGGGTGTGTAAACCGTATCTGGACAAGTTTGTAATTGTCTTCATCGATGACATTTTGATCTACTCCAAAAGTAAGAAGGAACATGAAGAACACCTTAGGCAGATCTTGAAATTGCTTAAGAAGGAAGAATTGTACGCCAAGTTCTCCAAGTGTGAATTCTGGATTTCCAGGGTACAATTCCTCGGTCACGTGATTGACTGTCGAGGTATTCACGTTGACCCTGCCAAGATTGAATCTATCAAAGATTGGGCGTCTCCTAAAACACCAACAGAGATTCGCCAATTTTTGGGCCTTGCCGGCTATTATAGAAGATTCATCGAAGGGTTTTCAAAGATCGCCAAGACAATGACCAAACTAACCCAGAAAGGTGTCAAGTTTGATTGGGGCGATAAACAAGAAGCAGCTTTTCAACTGTTGAAGCAGAAGCTGTGCAGTGCACCAATCCTGGCCTTACCTGAGGGAAGCGAAGATTTCATCGCATACTGCGATGCTTCAAAGAAGGGTTTGGGCGCTGTGTTGATGCAAAGAGAAAAGGTGATTTCTTATGCATCACGCCAGTTAAAAATTCATGAAAAGAACTATACGACTCATGATTTAGAACTTGGGGCAGTAGTGTTTGCTCTAAAGATTTGGAGGCACTATCTGTACGGAACCAAGTGCACGGTGTTCACTGATCACAAAAGTTTACAACACATTCTTGATCAGAAGGAATTAAATATGAGGCAACGTCGCTGGTTAGAGTTGCTGAGTGATTACGATTGCGAAATTCGTTATCACCCAGGGAAGGCGAATGTTGTTGCTGATGCTCTGAGCAGGAAGGAACGAGAACCACTAAGGGTTCGGGCCTTAGTGATGACTATTGGCTTGGATCTTCCTAAACAAATCTTGAAAGCTCAGACTGAAGCACGAAAGCCGGAGAACATCAAGAAGGAGGATGTTGGGGGTATATTGGTTGAGAATTCAAAAGATCCGGAGAAACTTAGAACGGAAAAGTTGGAACCACGTGCGGATGGAACTATGTGCTTAAATGGCAGGAGTTGGTTACCATGTTATGGCGACTTAAGGACTGTGATCATGCACGAGTCCCACAAGTCTAAATACTCTATTCATCCGGGTTCTGACAAGATGTACCAGGATATGAAGAAACTATACTGGTGGCCCAATATGAAAGCCAACATCGCCACCTATGTTAGCAAATGTTTGACCTGTGCTAAGGTTAAGGCCGAACATCAGAGACCATCGGGTTTGTTAGTGCAACCCGAGATACCTCAATGGAAGTGGGACAACATCACAATGGATTTTGTCACGAAGCTTCCTAAGTCATCACAAGGTTATGACACTATTTGGGTGATCGTTGACCGACTTACAAAGTCTGCCATTTTTATGCCAATGAGGGAAACGGATCCTATGGATAAACTGGCGAGAATGTACCTAAAGGAGGTAGTCACGAAGCATGGAATACCTGTCTCAATTATTTGTGATCGTGACCCTCGGTTCGCATCAAATTTCTGGAGGTCACTTCAGAAGGCTTTAGGTACAAGTTTGGATATGAGTACTGCATATCATCCACAAACCGACGGACAAAGCGAGAGAACCATCCAAACTCTCAAGGATATGCTACGTGCTTGCGTAATCGACTTTGGAAATGGTTGGGTTAAACATTTGCCATTAGTCGAGTTTTCATACAATAACAGTTATCATGCTAGCATTAAGGCTGCACCGTTTGAAGCACTTTATGGTCGAAAGTGTCGTTCACCCGTGTGTTGGGCCGAGGTTGGACAAGTTCAACTCACTGGTCCAGAATTAGTGCAAGAAACAACGGAGAGGATCATCCATATTAAACAAAGGATTCAAACCGCTCGCGATCGACAAAAGAGCTACGCTGATTTAAAGCGTAAACCGATGGAGTTTCAAGTTGGAGATAAAGTTATGCTTAAGGTTTCGCCTTGGAAAGGGGTCGTACGTTTTGGCAAACGGGGGAAGTTAAACCCCAGATATGTCGGACCTTTCAAAGTGTTGAAAAAGGTTGGAGCCGTTGCTTACAAGCTTGAGCTTCCTCAAGAGCTGAGCAGGGTCCACAATACGTTTCATGTATCCAACTTGAAGAAATGTTATTCTGACGATCCATTAGTCGTTCCGTTGGAAGGACTCCAAGTGGATGACAAGCTTCATTTTGCTGAAGAGCCTGTAGAAATCATGGATCGTGAAGTCAAACAATTGAGGCGAAGCCGTGTCCCAATTTTCAAGGTTCGATGGAACTCTAGGCGGGGTCTTGAGTTTACATGGGAACGTGAAGATCAATTCAGGAAGAAATATCCACACCTCTTCACCAAGACTGCACCGTCGTCAAGTGCCGTGTGATAAGCCTTGAGGACAAGGCTCATTTAACAGGGGAAGACTATAACACCTTGTGTTTTAGACCTCGTGTTTTAGGTCATTGTACGACATTATGTAATCCACTAATTATTTTTAGGGTTTTACGTGTTTGCTTTTAAATCGCTAGAATCGCGTAAACAATCAAATGATCATTCAATGTAAACAGGCATTAAACGATTAAACGTTTACATCAAGCAAGTATTAAATGATTATTATGAGGATAATTATCAACTTTTTTCATCTTATTTTTATTGGTTACGTAAAACGCTTACGTTTCGCGATAAAATGCGTTTCGGTATTCCCGGAAGCACCAAAACCTATCTACGCTTAAGAAGATACCCACGATTATACCCAATACACAAAATAATCAAAATATCATCCCATATATGTCAAGGTGGCCGGATATGCAAGGGATAGGACCAAGAAATATCTATTTCATGACTACTTGCCCTAAAATATCAAGATAAGGCTTATCTTAGGGAATCAAGTCTTACACCTTTACATACACTTGACCACTTGCCCTAGAAATCCTCCTTTGGTTCCCTGACTTAGTCCTCTATGTATATAAGGCCTTAGCTAAGCAAGTAAACCACATCTCTCATTTACAAAGTGTAAACAAGAACAAAACCCTCCCTTTCTCTCTATACATAGCCACGGCTCAAAATTATTATCTTAAGCAATCCATACAAAATTTTCTACCACATATACAAGCATACACACAGTCATATTCTAAGACCACTAATAGTTGGTTTCAAGGCTTGGTTAGCCATTTGCAAGGAAGGAAGCAAGAAAAGGAAGCTAGGGTTTACTTGGGAAAATTAGGGTTTTCACCTTATATTTTCAAGCCAAGGGTTGTAATCACAAGGGTGTGATTGTTATTCTTTTCTCTACTCATCCACTCAAGGTTATTTAAAACCCTAATCAATTCATACTTATGATTTTATGTGTTCATATGTTTCGATTTTATCTAAATCACCATATATGGTACTTTTAAATATGTAAAATGAATTTTTTACATATGATCAGATGTTTTGTGAGCTTATTTACATTTAAATGGATATAAATTTGATGATATAATGAAAGTATAACTCTTGTACACACTTGGTTTAAGTATAAAAAGTTCATGAGTAAACATGTTAAAATTAGGGTTTCATTAACAACTTTTGATTAAAGTAAGATTAGAGGACTTGTTATCTTGAAAACATGGGAAAATAAGAACTAATGGACCTAATATATGTATGACATAAGATATAAGTGTTGTAAAGTAGTTTGGATCAAGGTGTATGGAATGCTTAAAGGTACAAAAATCAAGTCTTATAACATGTCTTAAATCAAAAACGTTCAAACTATATGTTATTGGTTCAAAATTTCGTAACAGCCAATTAGGTTTTCATAAATATATTACATCTCATAAGATTCCAAAATGATAAGAAACTCCGAGAATCGGATTTATAACGAGAAGATATTCTAGTTACAGTTTACGACGCAAAATACTTTATAAAACAAATTTTATAAAAAAGTACTATACATGCAGAAAAGATATAACTTTGTAAACATCAAAAATATGAATAAAACTTTCAATTACAGAACGTTTCGAAAGACGCTAAAAACGGAGCCTTAAAACAATAAGATACGTCATTTACATGTTTTGCGTTAATAATTTAGAATCTAAAATGAACAGTAAAAACACTATTCACACCAGAATCTTGAAAACCTAAAAATGTTATTTATTAACATTCGTCTTAAAACGAAAGGCGTGGCGTAAGAAACGCGAGAATCGGACTTAAAACGACAAGTTTATTTCATTATTGCTAAAGGCCGTAATTATAAACGTTTTTAACTTTATAAATAAATACATTCCACTTAAACGATTAGAAGGTGATAAATCTTTATAAATAGAAATATATGTGTTATTCGGTTATACAAAGTTCTATATAACTAGCGGAATTTTATAATGAGGCCTCTCGGATTACGATTGCCGAGCGTTGGATTTACGATTTAAAGTGTCCTATACTCCTTACGTCATGTCATGACCTCAGTAAATGTATGATATAGCCCGAATGATGGTATGATGATAATCTATATAGAATAATATGGTTAGTTTGTTTAGACAATGTTACATGAATACTTAGGTTGCATTCGGTGACTAGCTTATCACTGTAAAACGAACGTATATCATGTCGATTTTGATATTACTGTTGAACAATTCGTCACGGGCAATGTAGGAACAATATTTATATATGGAATTCATTTATGTCGAGCTTCGGTGTCATGAGCTTAGGAAAACGTAATTACATTTTGTGATGTCTGCATCTGTTGCATTATCACGGGGAAAGTCTTGCGGTCCTGCTTATACATTTACATAAACCTATGAAATTCACCAACTTTATGTTGACGTTTTAAATGCAATGTTTTTCAGGAGATCATTAGGGCACGGGGTGCAAAAGGGATACATTGGTGGTTTAGATATGTGTTTTGGATGGTCCTGCAATAAAGATTTAGTCGCAATACATTTTGTATATCTGTTATGGGCTGGAAATCTTTGTAATAATAACAAGTAAACAAGTGAAGCTTTGAGCTTTTGTAAACATTTTGTTAAATCCAATGTATCAGTTTTAAAACGACTTTTAATTGTCGTTCAATATATATCTTGTGCTAGTGATCTGAGAAGTAACACGCCCCGGACCCTTATTCCGCTGCGACCCAATTCGAGGGTGTTACATCAGCCTTATGGTCAGACAACCAATCCAGTCCTATGATTACATCAAAACTCCCGCTTCCAAAGGGTATCAAGTTAATGTCAAACACATGACCTTCTATTTCTAGTTTGCAACCCTTAATGACCTTATCTATTTCTACTAGCTGCCCACTAGTTATCTTAATCTCATAGTTGAAACCTAAATCACTAGCTCTATGTCTAACAAAGGTATAAAGGTAGTGGATACAAAGCTATAGTCGGCATCAGAGTCAAACAAGGTAGTGGCATAATGATCGTTTAGAGTAAATGCACCCGTCATGATGTTCGGGTCTTGGCGAGCCTCCTCTGCTCTCAACATGAATGCCCTGCCTCTTACCTGATTCCCTTGGTTTCCACAACCCTGGCCCACACTAACAGCCATGAGTTGGTTCTGAGGGTTTCCCCATGGCCTTTGAGCCTGATTCAACCTAGGACATGCTGCCTTGACATAATCGGATTACTAACGACACTCGTAACAGGCCCTACAATAGTTTAGTTTCTAGCATTGATGGGGTTCACATTCCTAGGTACCACTCTACAATCCTTAGCAAAATGACCTAGGCGGTTACAGTTGAAACAAGTGTGAAAAGGTGTCTTAGGTGAATGGTGTTAGTTTCGGGTGGTACACTTGGGTGCCGTACCCGTGTACCCTCCCCTAACAGGGTTTGCGGTTATAGCAAAAGCATTTCTAGCCCTAGTCCTTTTGTTGTCATCTCTCACATTTCTATCCTTGCTAGGTTCTCCCCTATTCCCTCTCTTCTCATGGTTCTTTTTTATTGATCCATTCCTAAGGGCTTCATTAGTCAATGTGTCAGCTATCTGCATGGCCTTTTGGATTGTCTTTGGCTCCGTTGCTCTCTGCATGACAATCCTCGAATTTATGGAGCAAGTCCTCTTACCCATACCTTTCATCCTTTAACCCTTCTGGGTTACTAAGGTGAGGAAGCTACACCTAGCCAAACTCACGAACCTATCAGTATACAGCATGCATGGGCCAGCCCCTACCATGCGTGATTCCACAACTATGTTTCCAACCTTGCATTTTCCATTACTCGGTGCAGAAATTCCTCTCTACAAATTCTTATATCTTCCCAACATACCTATAGGCGCTCCCTTTTCTCGATCTTAAGTGTGGATTTAAGAGTTCCACCATGTGAGAGCCTTACACCAAACAAACACATAGTAGTGTAGACTTCACTTCTGACAATCCATACACCCACTCATATCCTATTGACTTCACTTCTCAATCTCCGGGTATACAATATAGTGACCTTTCCCTTACCATCATACTCTTAGGGTTACAAGGTAAGAACTCCTTAAGGGAACAACCCTACTAAATAACACCCCGGATGTTGTCAAGACCTGCTTTACCGTTTTGATTCCTTAACCGTTTCCTTGACCTCTTCCTTGGTCACCTACTTGGGCTACAATAGTGGGAAGTAAATTCTGCAACTGATGTGCAATGATGGTGGAGAAGTCGGGGACTCCGTTAACACCATTATTCACCTCACTACCCTGACCACCTATTTGCCTACCTTGACCATCAATCCTACCATCACCCTGATCACCAGAACGACCTCTAGTCCCTACCGGGTACACAAGCTAGTCCACGCCTTTCCCCAAACCTCTGTGATGCGGCAGCAGGCCGGTCAGCACTTTAGGTCGTCATCATTGGCGGCATTATCTACACGAGGGAGAACATGGGCAACGTTAGGTAGACGGGACGGTCAACACAAACGTAAGGAATACTTAAAATGCTATACTAATAAATACGACGCCGTACAACGCCCTAAGGTGTTTAACACTGACTTGTGTGAACGATAATACTAAATACGCGTGAGTCGTGATACGTTTATAACAATGTTGGCCACCGTATTTATATTCGTATCCTTTCCTAGTCGTACCCAGTAGTAAGCTCACCATTTCAAATGAATGACTTAACAAAGCAAATATACTCAAGACCACATAAGCACTAAAAGCGAACATACCGCCACACATAACTCCTAAAGAATTGCAACATATGAAGTTCCTGAGGTTATAGTCTAGGCCGAACCACCTACTTCTCTATAACCTGGCTCTGATTACCATTTCTGTCACACCCCATCATAGGCAGAAACACGAGAATGCAACATAATGATCAATCATAAAACAAGATACAAAATAGAGAAGTCTAAAATACATTAAAAAGTGTCATGATGACCATCAGCCTCAAAATAACCTTAAATTTATTGTCCCATCCAAGAACACAACACATAGTCGCCAAATTATTACAGATCACAAGCCCACGCAGGGGTCCATTCAATCTTAAACCTCATCTCAAGAAAACTAATCCACAAATACATCAAAGCTCAACATTTCTCAAACAATAATAAAAGAAACGATTCCTAACGGGAATTCTCTAAAATTATGATCATGCACCACAACCTACGATCATTAAACTTTTACCTAAAAATGATACTCGAAAACATCAACAATAATGTTGGTGAGCTCGTAGGTTTGAAGGAAACCCAGTCGTTGTGCCAATATCTCAAACAGTTGGACAATTGTGTTATATGACATTGAATATATGCAGATCAATCACGAACCCATGACTTAGCATCCTCGGTAATCATGTATCAAGACCTAGCATCCCTGCTAGTCTTATCACCATCTGAGTATCCAATGCTCTTAGCACACTTTTGTGAAATCTTGCCTTTGATCGAGTACACTGCCCGATGACATACCACACCTAAAGCCTACCAGCTGGAGCTATATTTAGGGTGAAGAACCATACAGAAAGATCACACGGCATAGCGTACCAACACATATCATTCACATAGCAAGTCATACAGCACATTAATTGTCCACAAAAACAAAATCACATTCGCACAACAGTCAAAAACAGTCAAAACATATTTGAGTATCATTTCCCCCTAACGGAAAAGATTAAAAAAGTTGGCTAACTGTAGAACTACCGTCCCAGAAGCAAAAGTCTCAATCAGCCAACTCAATATCACACAAGCAAATGCAACGACGTCCGAACACGGCCTAGTCCAGTTAATGTCTCTTTTTAATCATTTATTTCCAAAATAGTTTTCAGGTATGATGCATAGGGGTCAAACGCATGTTGTACGGTTATCTTAAACGTTTTAGTGGTATGATGGTTGACGACTTAACTCCAAACGATATCATATCCCAACTCATATCTCAGTATAATATAATATACTTATACTATTTAAGTAAAATAGTTCAGTAATATAAAATAAATACTTATAATAAATACTTATACGTATATATATTCCGATAACTCCATTCGGTACACTTAGTTATCAAAAATATGCATTTATATTTATACGAAATGAAACGTTTATTTATGTTAAACATTTTAGAGAAGTTTCGAGAAAAATTATATTTTTCGTCTTTTAGTCAACTTATTAAAATAATAATATATTATTATTTTATTATTAAAAGAAATCAAAAAATCACGTTTTGAGTAAAAATTCTAAGTATAGACTTTTTACGAAATTTCGGCATGACCAGCACGTTATCAAAACATTTCCAAGGGTTTTTAATTTTTTTTTTTTTAAACCTTAATTTCAACACTTTCACGCGATTTAACGCAACTTTTCGACAAAAACCTCAAAATCGTACTTCGCCTCGTTTTCCAAGTCATATTTCCAAAAAAGACCTTCAAATACATTTCATAATCACCTTCGGTTTTCAAAAGTTCGCCAAAACTCACAAAATGACTAGTTAACTCTTATTGGGCTTTGAGGTCCAACAAGGGTCCATTAAGGTTTTTATGTATCCAATATACGTACTAAGCCCAAAACCAAAGTCCATTAGTATACGTAAGTTCAAATCAATAAGTAAATAAGTACTTAGACCACAGTAAGCCATTAAATAAGCCACGGCTCATTGAATAATTATTGGGCCGCGAACTTACATGCTCCAAAATAAGTCCAATAAGCTTAAAAATAAGCTAATAAGTTACTTATCGTATTTGGTTATCACCATAAGCTATAAAATAGTCCACAAAATTACAATATACTATGGTAATAGCTAAAACACTTTCCTTGTGTTTTTTCCCTTTTTAAGCCGAGAGCTAATAGGCTAAAATAAGCCATACGAGCTTATTAAATAAGCCATATACAAAATAAGCTACATAAAAAATATATGTTATTCAACCATCACGACCACAATATCAAAACAAACACTTTTCTTTCCTTTTTTTAACCAAACGCACCATATATAACCATTGTTAAACTTTTCGCTTTCGATTTTAAATGATCGGGCCGTACAACTAACATCTATGCACTATTAACAACCCAAAAGGACAAGTAAAATTTAAATTTGAAAGACTTACAAGAATGGTCTTCAAAATAATTTTTGACGCGAACCGGACAACCCAAACGTTGTTCTAACAATAACCCGAGCACTATAATTAACCCAAAACTCCAAGATTCTTCATGTTTTTGATCAAGTTTCAAAAAAGATATGTGTTTGTGTGTGTTGTTTGGGTCGCACGAACCAAATAGGAGAAAATAGAGAAAGAGTGTGAAGTTGTAAATGAGAAATGTGTGATTTATGATGCATCCAAATGCATATATGCCAAGACTTGTACTAGTAAAAGATCAAGGGCCAGAAAAAAATTTGTCATCTTGTCCTCCTTAGAGTCTAGAACACCCCCCCGCGGCAAGGGATTCCAAGGGGCTCGGGTGTCCTTCGTTTTTTGTGTCGGTTTCACTTAAAAATACTCTAAAACCGTGATCGAAAAATATTTACCTGAATTACATTTAGCAATTTTTATTTCATTTAAAAATATTTTTCTAAAAACTTAGAGTATTTACATAACATATTACCACAATTGTAATCCCCCCAAAAACGTACATTTGGGAACAATTTACCGGTCGGTCCGGTAC
Organism: Tanacetum coccineum; assembly: GCA_026074375.1. Classification (NCBI taxonomy): domain Eukaryota; kingdom Viridiplantae; phylum Streptophyta; class Magnoliopsida; order Asterales; family Asteraceae; genus Tanacetum; species Tanacetum coccineum. The sequence goes on from BQNB010075335.1 coordinate 23,342, forward strand.
TCGTTTTCCCCCTCTCTTTCCTCTCTCCCTTCTCCGCATTTCTCACAATTCATGAGTCAAACTACCCGGAACATAATTAACATAATAATACTCTCTAAAAAGGATTATTATACACCATATGACCATAATTCATCTCAATCTCATAAATTCACCACCGTTAACACGATACATATTCTAATAAAACTGACAATCGTCAAATAGTCGAAGGACTAATATTCGAATATTCAAAGCACAAAAAGAGCAAAGGTTACACCTTATCCGAATGGGAGTTTGATATATGTTGTTTAAACAAGCAAGATTAACCGCGCGTTGCTGCGGGCGTTAATTTTTCGCGCGTTGTTGTTGAGCATTAATTTTTTTTTGGTTTATTTTTTCGGTCTCATGTTTAATAGTTTGTTTTTATTCTTATATAAAATGACAATCGCGCGTTTTTTTTTGTCCAGACCGATAGAAATTCGTAAATAGTTAAAGATGAGAGTACTTCCTGTAAAAAAAAATCTTATTTTTGGCCAAAAAAGAGAAGAGGGATAATAAAGTTTTTTTTGGCCGATGAACAGTAACCGAGCCCATTGGGCGGGGTACTGTAGCGATACTGTAGCACTGTTCTTCTTTTTTTTTTTCCTTTAATTTTGTGCGAGTTTATTTTGTCGGTCTCATATTTAATAGTGCGGGTTTACTTTTTCAGTATAGTCAATTCGGAAATGTTACCGCGGGTATTTTTTTATAATTGGGCCGACCTAAATTTTTGGGCCCGTTTAAGTCAATTCGGAAATGTTACCGCGGATATTTTTTTATCTGAATGCGTCGGTACTTTTGAAACATTTTTTGCCTCCCTATTTTGTGCCAACAAATTAAAAAAAAAATTAATTGGGCCGACCCAAAATTTTGGACCTGTTTAAGTCAATTAGGAAATGTTACCGCGGGTATTTTTTTATCTGAATGCGTCAGTACTTTTGTAACATTTTTTTGCTCCCTATTTTGTGCCGACAAATTTTAAAAAAATATTAAAAAAAAAAAAAAAAAAATTTGGGCCGGCCCAAATTTTTGGGCCTTTTGAAGTCAATTCGGAAATGTTACCGCGGATATTTTTTTATCTGAATGCGTCGGTACTTTTGTAACATTTTTTTCCTCCCTATTTTGTGCCAACAATTTTTTTTTTAAAAAAGAAAAAAAAATAATTGGGCCGAGTAGCTCCAAATTTTGGGCTAAAATTTTTTTTTTGGGGCTTTTTTTGGCCCAGCACTGTAAGCCCGTGGCTACAGTGCTAAAATGAAACAGTGAAAATAGGTGTAAAAACTATATTCTAGTCAATTAGGAAATGTTACCGCGAGTATTTTTTTATATTTGAATGTTTCGTCGGTATTTTTGTAACATTTTTTTTTTCTTTTTCCTCCATATTTTTATGTCCGACAAATTAAAAAAAAAAAAAAAAAACTAATTGGGCCGGCCCAAATTTTGGGCCTGTTTAAGTCAACGAAATGTTACCGCGGATATTTTTTTATCTGAATGCGTCGGTACTTTTGTAACAATTTTATCCTCTTCTATTTTAGTGCCAGGACAAATTTAAAAAACAAAAAACACTAATTGGGGCCGAAGCCCAAATTTTGAATGCTAAATTTTTTTTGGGCTTTTTTTTTGGCCAGCACTTTAGCAATAGCTGTAAGCAAGCAACAGTGCTTAAAAATGAAACAGTTGAAATGTTTGTAAAAACGGTGGACGTATTTGCATGTGTGAAATGTGTAAAGTAGTAATAATTTTTCCATTAATATAATAGGTAGGAAATGGTATAGACTTCTTGATGAGCTCCAAAGATGACAAACATCCATCTAGCCTTTTGACCCATTCAACTATCCAAGAGTCCAATCCATAAGTTGTATGCCACACGAACATATCTGCGCAAAGATTTTGAGTTCATAGAATATTTTTTATATATATTGGAGACTTTCTAAGTTCTAAATCAAAGGCACAATGTTGAAATAGAGATAGATAACTCCTTAAGCAAAAAAAGCATTGTATTTTTGTTAGAATTAAATCTGCTAGCTTTATGCATGGAATTAATCTAGCATCATCTAGATTTACAAATACGTGTCTAACTATAAGGTGGAATGACTAGGGACGGAACCATAGACGCAACAATACTAAGACACAATATATATTGAGTCTAGGACAACCCCATCACTACAAGAAAAAAAGGACTATAGCGACGAGAATTGAGTGAACCATTATTTTCTTTTTGGCCACAATTCAGAAGTGTAAATAGAGCGATATAATTTATGGTCCCCTAATTTTCGGCACAGAAAAAAATGTCATGAGACCCGGAAACATATAAATGATCACTATGTAGTCACTAAATTACATGCTAGGTGACTTTGATCTAGAGTAGTGACGAGAAATTTAGTCACTGACATGATAAACGCCAGTGATGAAATTTTGGTCACTATTTTCATTGTTAATTCTATAAAATGATTAAAAATAAAGGCATTTACATATATACTAGCTGAAATTTACATATTCGCATATTTACCTTCAAATCGTAAAAACAATCACATGTTACGGATATAAAAACTTGTATTTTAAAATATATATAAAGGTGCAAATATAAACATTGTTTGGTGTAATTCTCATCTAAATGGTGTTGTCATGTACTAGTAATGTAAATTAGTTTAGCTGTATAACAACAACAATACCCAATTTCGCTGGAGCGAGGTAAGGAGGAGGTTCAAACCCCTACCCGAGAGTAGGAAGACGCTTCCACAAAGACCCCCGACAAGTTTATGTCACACATGCGGATAGTATAATAGCCTAATACCCTTTTACGTCCAATTTTTTGCCTTTCATGTTCGCGATTTTCGTTAGATTTCACAGAGACTTAAGACACTCTAGAGCCAGTTTAGAAACATTATTAGCAAATTCATAAGGCTAGTGTTTGTGATAGTGAACAAACCGACCATACAAAATTCAACAGTATGTCATAACGAATCACTAACACGATTAATAAACATAAAATTACCAGTATCCATGAATGTATAGTTGTCTAACAAGCTTATTTTTAATTGCAGTAGCAAGTTGACGATCATCATGGGATTATTCATGATTTCAGATTTTCAATGGTACATAATTAGGGTCTAGATTATAGTATGTCAAAGTAGTGAAATGTGCATAAAAGATCGAGTTAACTACGAAAAGAGAATATAAAAGCGAATGAAGAGTGAAGTTTTTGTGATTGATCTAACATTTGACAAATATGTATAGAAATACTTACAAAGAAGGTAGTAGGGATGTGTATATAAGAATGGTATGGAACTTTTGGGAAGTTCATATCAAGTGGTAAATGTAGCTGATGCTGTTGAGAAATGATATGGTGGCCCATGCTTAGAACCCACGGTACGGTGCATCAAGGGATGTGTTTTCTACGAAGACGTCACAACCATACCTCAACTTGCGTTTTGGTGTCTCAAGCCGTAGTAGCCAGCCCAAATGGTCCGGGAAAACGCCACACGACGGCGCGAGACACCGTACCATGTCTCACGTTTTCGTGTCGCGTTTTCGAGCATTTATTATTTTATTTTGAAATTTTTGTAACGGTTGGAAAAATAAAAAAGGCTCCTACTAGCCATTTTTTGTGTTTAATACCCATTTTTTTCAAAATTTGACCCTTTCAAAACCCTATAAATACCCCCTTAAACTTCTATTTTTTTCACACTATTACATACACAACACCAAAAAACACTATGAATCCCGACTACAATGATATGTCCGATTTTTACGATTATTACTCTCAAGGCGATATGGAGCAGTATGCACAATATTATCAGTATTTTGAACAATATCAAAGTTTGGATAACGAAGAAGGCGAAAGTTCGGAAAAACATACAAGGAGATACATACCACGTGAACGAGAAGTTGCAGAAGAAAAGCTAAGGCAAGATTATTTTGGCGACGAAAACAATCCACCTATATATCCGAAAGAATATTTTCGGCGAAGGTATCGTATGAGTTCTACACTTTTTAAACAAATCGTCAATTATATTACCAATTACAATGTTGACCCTTTTCCCGATTATTTTCATTTTTTTAAACAACGTTCCGATTGTACCGGTCGTTTAGGTTTTAGTCCTATTCTAAAATACACATCCGCCATACGCCAATTGGCATATGGCTCGGCACCCGATGCATTTGATGAGTATTTGCAAGTTGTTGAACGTTGTTCACGTGAATGTTTATGGAACTTCACTAAATGCATATATGTATTGTACGTTGAAGAGTTTTTAAGAAAGCCTACTTTAGCTGATGTCCAACATATATATGAATCGCACGAAAGGAAACACGGGCTTTCGAGAATGCTCGGGAGCATTGATTGTATGCATTGGGAATGGACAAAATGTCCTAAATCCTTACATGGTTAATTCAAAAGGCGTGATAAAAAATACCCACTATAATCCTTGAAGTCGTTGCGGATCAACAATTGTGGATTTGGCATGCATACTTTGGGGTACCGGGGGCAAATAACGACCTTAATGTTTTATATGGTTTACCGTTATTTGATGATCTTCTAGCGGATAAAGCTCTAGAAGTTCCGTTTATAGTAAATGGAAAAACGTACGAAAAAGGTTATTACTTAGCGGATGTAATTTATCCTCAGTGGTCTACGTTTGTCAAATCGTTTACTATGGCAAGGGATGAAAAACAATGAAGTTTAAAAGGGTTCAAGAAAGTTAAAGAAAAGATATTAAACGAGCTTTCGGAGTCCTACAAGGTCGGTGGGGAATTATACAACAACCCGCACGAGCATATCATGTCAACACGATTAAAAGAATCATGTATTGTTGCATCATATTACATAACATGATATTAAAAAATCAAAAATTCGAAGTTAGTGAACTTGGAGATATGTTCGTTTCTTCATAATGAAGGAAGCACAGAGAACTTCGGGATAGGAGAGTTCACGACGACATTCGACGCGATATCGTGGAGCATTTGTGGAACCTTAATCATTAAGTTGTATTTTTTATTTTTATTGTTGAATTTTTAATGTATTTTTTTTATTAATGAATTTTTAATGTATTATTTATTTATATATATGAAATTTTAAATTTAGTTTAATATATTGTTGTTGTTTAATTAAAAAAAAGAAAAAAAAAGCGGAGTCACCAGACTTTATAATGTTAACTAAGAGCATCTCCAATGCATAAAATGTCAATAGCTTTTTACTATTACAAAAAGTCTTTTAAAAGGGTTTTTATGCATTGCATTCAAAGCTTTTTGAAAAGCTTTTTTAGAAATACTTGATAAACATAAGTTTTTCTTTAAAGTCTTGGCCTACAAAAGTGATGTGCATTAAATACATTAAATGCAAACAGACATTAAAGACTTTTTGTATTGTGGATGCTCTAAGGAGGGTGTTTTTGATGTTGTGGGGGGGGGGGGGGGGTTTGGTGTTATGGAAAAAAGTTGTTATGTGGCTTTGCACGACGACACGAGCACGAAAACTCAACTGTACCCCGTGCTCTTAGTATTTATTTTATTCGGCTTTTATAATAAAAAAAATATATTTAATAAGATACAAATGTAATTATGTATTTTTTTTCTTTCTTTTCTTTTCAACTTGATAACTCAATATTTTTTCTTTTCCTTTCATTTCTCTCATTACATTTTACAAATCATTTTATTCCCCACTTTAAAAAACTCAAACGCAGAATGTCATTACTTCTCATGTTAAGAATTATATCAGTATGTATTCGATAATTAGTATTCTTACAAGTAAGGAAAGTTTTAGTATATACTTAGGGCTCGTTTGGTTCGCAAAATGTTTTTGACGAAATTGGAATCTGTTTAAGGAATTAGAATGTTAAGGAATGGAATCTTAAGGGCCTGTTTGGTTCGCGGAATCTTCAGGATTCTGATGGAATTGGAATCTAATTCCATTCTATAACGTGTTTGGTTAGCAGATTCAAAAAATTCGAAATCTGAATTCCATTCGTTAATGTGTTTGGTTGGCAAACCGAATGGAATGAAATTCCTTCAAAATCCCATATATATGGAATTCAGCATTCCATGGCAAAATGAGAGGATTGTTTACAATTCCATGGAATTCATATTATTCTTATCATTGTTGTTATTATAATAATAATATTATTATATTATTAATATTATTATTTTATATTTGATAATAATTATTTATTACAAATTAAATATAATTTAAATTTTTATAGCTTACTTTTTATTTTGTACCTTAATAAAATTATAAAACTATATTTTATATAAAAATAATGTTTATTAAAATAACATTAACTATAATAGTTTATATAAAAATATTGTATATATTTTTATATAAAAATAATGTTTACTAAAATAACATTAAATATATTAAAGACTATTTATTTAATATGTTGGTTTATATAATATTATTTTAAAAAAAATATTATTATTTTTATAAGTAATTTATTTATTAAATAATATTAAATTTATTAATTTAAACTAAAATTAAAATTTTAATATTTTAATATAAATTGTTTTTTCTCATTTCATTTTCTTTCAACCAAACATGCGATAATTTTTGCAAATTTCAATTCCTTCGTATTCCAAATCCTAAGGATTTCAATTTCGAACATTTCATTCCTTCACATTCCAATTCCTTAAACAA
>BQNB010075336.1:0-31500 GCA_026074375.1 Tanacetum coccineum
TTAATTGGTTGTAGCTTGTTTATATTGACAATGTGAATATATATTTTTTGTATTTTTGAGTAATTGGATGTTTTAAGAGTAGTACGAAGTATTAATTATGTGTTTTAATGTATTTGTGCATTAAAAGGTTGTAAACCTAGCTTTCTAACTTGTATTGCTATTACTTAAGTTATTTAGTTGCGGTGAAAAATTGCATTAAAGGATTGTACAATATGCATTATGTGTTATATTACTTAATATATTTGGACAATAAACGATGAAGAGGGCTAACATTAATTTTAACCCACACATGACTTTTAATATGGAAATTAAGTTCTTGTAAATAAAGAAACTTTTAATATGGAAATTGAGTTCTTGTAAATAAGGAAAGTTAAGACATCGTAACTAAATTTATTGATAAGGAATACGCGTAAAGGAAGATTTTAAAATTATGGTAACAATTTAACAATGTAACCTAGAATTAAATGATATTGATTTGCTTTGATTGATTGCTTGATTACAATTGATAATAGTCAACCTATATATAGGATACAAAGGAACCTTCTAGACTATGGGCTCGGGCCAATGGGCCGCCTACACAAAATATACAATATAATATGTACTCTAACACGCCCCCGCAGTTAGAGCGGGAGATTTGCGAATGCTTAAACTGGATCTGAAATCAGCAAACAACGGGTATGGGAGTCTTTTTGTGAAGATATCTGCGTACTGAAATCGAGAAGGGACATGAAGAACTCGAACATGACATGCTGTTACTTTGTCACGAACAAAATAAATGTCAATCTCTATATGTTTAGTGTGCTGATGTTGTACAGGGTTTGCAGACATGTATACAGCACTGACATTATCACAGTAGACCAAGGTTGCTGTGAAAAGTGGGGTATGAAGCTCACGAAGGATGTTTCGAATCCAAGATTTCTCAGCTACAGCATTCGCAACCCTGCGGTATTCAGCCTCAGCACTAGAACGAGACAACGTGTCCTGACGTTTGGAGGACCATGTCAAGAGGTTGTCACCAAGAAAAACCTAGTATCCATAAGTTGATCAGTGTGTAGCCGGACAACATGCCCAGTCAGCATCAGAGTATGCAATAAGATGTGATGTAGTAGACCGAAATAGCTGTAATCCAAGATCAGTGGTTCCTCGAAGATAACGAAAAACACATTTCATAGCATTAAGGTGTGGCTCTCGATGATCATGCATGTAAAGACATAACTGTTGAACTGCATATGACAAATCAGGCCGAGTAAAAGTAAGGTACTGAAGTGATCCGGCAAGACTGCGATATAAAGTAGGATCAGTGACCGGTGATCCTTCAGGTCCAAGCTTCTTCTCAGTGTCAATTGGGGTCCTGCAAGGATTACAATTAAGCATCTGTGCTTGCTCAAGAATCTCGGTAGCATATTTTGTCTAAGACAAGAATATGCCAGAGGTAGTAAGCGTGACAGATATACCGAGAAAATAGTTAAGTGGCCAAGGTCTGTCATAGCAAACTTCGCATGTAGTAAAGAGATGATACGTTGCAGGAGTGAAGTAGAAGAAGCTGTAAAAATGATATCATCCACGTATAGTATTAAGTAAGCTGTGTTTGGCCCCTTGTGAAAGATGAAAAGAGATGAGTCAGTTTTGCTGTGATAGATACTGGCTCGAATAACATAGCTAGAAAATCGTTGAAACCAAGCTTGGGGGGCTGCTTAAGGCCATAAAGCAACTTTTGCAGAAGGCAAACATAATTAGAAGGAGCTGAATCAGTAAATCCTGGTGGCTGGTGCATGTAAACTGTCTCTTTAAGATGGCCATGAAGAAATGCATTCTTCACGTCTAACTCAAACTGCATGATTTAGGGCCTTAGTCCGCGAAACTGCAAGGCTAAGAACAATCCGTCAGGGTAGAGGTTTGACAACTTGGCTAAATGTCTCACATCGCAGTCGATGCGTTATTGTGACTACGACCATTGCAACTAAGTCTAAGGCCTTATGTACCGATTTTAAGAAGACCCGTCCGAATTATATTTGTGTTTGTACAACCACATAGAGAGGACAATGTTGACATTTGGTAGGCGAGGAACAAGTACCCATGTGTTATTGTCAATTAGAGCTTTATATTCGTCACACATAGCTTGTTTCCAGTTAGGATCTCGAAGGGCATGGAAAAAAGACTTAGGGATAGGGGAGGAGGTAGTAACATGTAAGTTGTATTTGGGGTTAGCTTTTACAATCCCGACTTTAGAGCGTGTGACCATAGGATGTTGCGATTTGGGTTGTGGTGGTGTTGGGGTGGTGGTGGTGGTGGGAGTGGTTGGTTGTGTCGGTGGTTGTTTGTGTGAGGGTGTTGATAGAGAATTAGAGGTGTTGAATAAGGAGATGTTTTTTGGATTTTTTTGTGGTTATTGTGGTGGTGTTTGTTGAGGAGAAGTAGGTGTGGTAAGTAGGCGAAGTGCAATGGGAGAGGTGTCGAGATTATCATCTAGGAATTGGTATGAGGGGGGTTTAGTTGGTGTCATGGAGCCGAAGGGAAAGACAGTTTCGTCAAATGTGACATGACGAGAAATGATGATTTTGTTAGTGTTTAGGTCAAGGCACCGATATCCGCGATGATTATAAGGGTACCCGAGAAAGATAGATGGTGTGGTACCGTGGACAAGTTTGTGCTGAGAAAGGTTAAGGAGAAAAACCCCAAAAAAAAATTAAAAGGCATCCAAACATGCGAAGGTGATTGTAAGAGGTTGGTTTGCTAAATAATTTTGTAAGGGATGTCATTGTTGATAGAGGTAGAGGGGAGGATATTAAGTAAGTAAGCGGCAGTGAGTAGTGCTTTGACCCAATACTTGGGAGAAAGACGAGCTTGAAAGAGGAGAGAACATATTACGTTATTCATAGTACGAATCATGCGTTCAGATTTGCCATTTTGTTGAGATGTACGTGGGCATGAGAAACGAAATTGAATTCCATTAGTGGAAAATAATTCATGGAGACTGTTGTTGTAAAATTTTCCACCATGATCACATTGAAAAGCTTTGATTTGACGGTTGAATTGGGTTTTTACAAATGCACGAAAGTGTAGAAGTTTTGATTGTGCATCAGATTTTCTATGAAGTGGGTAAACCCACAAAAAATGTGTAGTGATCTAAGAGACAAGAAATGTCCAAAGGACTGAGTGAATAATGTCAAAGGGAGATGTGACAATAGAGGTAGATCATTGAAAGGAAATTTTGTTTGTTTCCCTAACTGGCAGGCACGACACAAGTGTTTGATGAAATGTTTATTATAAGAACACAAGGCCCACGTGATGACAGGTTTGAATACATTATCACCGGGGGAGACCAAGAATATTGACGCCAAAGGGAATGATTATTAGTAACTAGGGCAAAGGCTGAGGCGACAACATGTAAGGGGTATAGATCACCCATGCTGTCACAACGAAGGAGGGTTTGGCCGGTATGATAATCTTATACAGTGAAACCATAGGGATCAAAATCAATGGAGCATTTATTATCAGTGGTGAATTTCCGTACAGAAACAAGGTTTTTAATTATATTGGGTGTGACAAGAACATTTTTAAGGTGAGTGGGCGATATGGATTAGGGATTTGTAGATGTCCAGAGTGGGTAACAGGTATAAATGATCCATTTTCGACAATAACCGAATGAAAATTACGATTCAGATAAGAGGTTTGAAGGTTACCGGTGTGAGATGAAAGGTGAGAGGTTGCTCCGGTATCCATATACCATTGCTGATCATGAGAAGCCATAAGAAGTTTTTTGTTCGATGACGTACGTGTCCGATGAACATTACCCGCCGATGAACATACCAATGCACAGTAACCCGTCCGATCAACCATTTTATTTATAGAGAGGGAGAGTTAGGATCATGTAATGAAAGAAAGAAGGGAGAGGATAACAGATAAGGATGAAATAGGCTCTGATTACCATAAAGGATATTGATTTGCTTTGATTGATTGCTTGATTAGATAATAGCCAACCTATATATAGGATACAAATGAACCTTCTAGACTATGGGCTCCGGCCAATGGGCCGACTACACAAAATATACAATATAATATGTACTCTAATAAGAATATCAACTATAAATAATGATTCAATCTGCACACATTTTAGTTATACCATAAACCAAAAAAGAATTCGAGAAACCAATGGCTGACATGTTTATGAAGAAACTCCCTTTTATGTGTTTGGGTGGCTGCAAGTCAAAAAAGCAACTCGAACTCGGGGTCATTCCGGTGGGATCATCTAACATCATCATCTTTTGGTGTAACGCCCTCAGCTGGACCACAACCTTTTTGCAATGTAGTAATTACAGGTTCCTATTAATTCTTTTGGCTGCCTAATTTGCTCTAAGCCATTATCCAACCCAGTCTAGTAAGACTCCAACTTTATAATTACTTGTTTAATATTCATTTATATAAATGGTCACTTACGTTTTAATTACAATTAATAACCAACGTTAGTTTTATGTGTATTTAGTGTAAAAACCGATGCATAAAGTATGCTCCAAGTGCTACGAAGGGTTGAAGGATGGTAAGTGTGCATCTTGTGGCTCACGTTTTTGCGCTATCTGTGCTGCATGTACAGACAGTATAAGCAAGTTAGCAGATGGCTTCAACGAGATTAGATTGCTCGTTTGGTCTTTTCTTTAAGGGACAGTTAGGTGCAATCTGCCCTAATTTCTTGCATTTGTAGCATTTTACTTTGCTAGTATCATAAGTTGATTTCTTGAAGTTATTTTTATCATAACTCCTATGAGAGGTTTCTCCATCTTTCCTCTCTTCCTTAAAGTTCTCATGATTTCTTCCTTGTGAGAATTTATGCCTCCACGTCCATGTCCTCTAAAATATTTTCCTTTATTCTCATGTCGTGTAAACATTAATTTTTCTTGATTATCCACTTGTTTACCTTTCTTATACTTAATCCTTTCTTCATAAGTCTTAAGTCTACCAATTGCTTCTTCTAAAGTCATTTCATCTAGATCTGAGTATTGTTCTATTGACGCAACTATTTGCAGATACCTATCGGGTACGACATTTAATAGTTTACGTACTAGTGTTTCATCTTCCATTGTATTCCCTAGACTAGCTGCTTTGTTTATTAAGGTTGTTAGTTTTGTGGTGAAGGTATCAATGGTCTCGTCTTCCTTCATGTGTAAGGAGACTTAGGGATAGGGGAGGAGGTACCTATGTGTTATTGTCAATTAGAGCTTTATATTCGTCACACATTGCTTGTTTCCAGTTAGGATATCGAAGGGCATGGAAAGGAGACTTAGGGATAGGGGAGGAGGTAGTAACATGTAAGTTGTATTTAGGGTTAGCTTTCACAATCCCGACTTTAGAGCGTGTGACCATAGGATGTTGCGAGGTAGGTGGTGGTGGTGGTGGTGAGGTGGTTGGTGGTGTCGGTGTTGTTTGTGGTGATGGTGTTGATAGAGGAATTAGAGGTGTTGATTATTGAGTTGTTTGTGGGGTTATTTTTGGTGGTGTTTGTTGAGGAGAAGTAGGTGTGGTAAGTAGACGAAGTGCAATGAGGGAGGTGTCGAGATTATTATCTAGGAATTAGTATGAGGGGGGTTTAGTTGGTGTCATAGAGCCGAAGGGAAAGACAGTTTCATCAAATGTGACATGACGAGAAATGATGATTTTGTTAGTGTTTAGGTCAAGGCACCGATATCCGCGATGATTATAAGGGTACTCGAGAAAGATAGATGGTGTGGTACGAGGGGCAAGTTTGTGCGGTGGAAAGGTGTAAGGATAACAAAGGCATCCAAACATGTGAAGGTGATTGTAAGAGGTTGGTTTGTTAAATAATTTTGTATGGGATGTCATTGTTGATAGAGGTGGATTGGAGGATATTAAGTAAGTAAGCGATAGTGAGTAGTGCTTTGACCCAATACTTGGGAGAAGGACAGGCTTGAAAGAGTAGAGAACGTATTACGTTATTGATAGTACGAATCATGCATTTAGATTCGCCATTTTGTTGAGATGTACGTGGGCATGAGAAACGAAATTGAATTCCATTAGTGGCAAATAATTCATGGAGAGTGTTGTTGTCAAATTTTCCACCATGATCACATTGAAAAGCTTTGATTTCACGGTTGAATTGGGGTTTTACAAATGCACGAAAGTGTAGAAGTTTTTATTGTGCATCAGATTTTCTATGAAGTGGGTAAACCCACAAAAAATGTGTAGTGATCTAAGAGACAAGAAATGTCCAAAGGACTGAGTGAATAATGTCAAAGGGAGATGTGACAATAGAGGTAGATCATTGAAAGGAAATTTTGTTTGTTTCCCTAACTGGCAGGCACGACACAAGTGTTGAGTGTTTTGTTTATTATAAGACACAAGGCCACGTGATGATAGGGTTTGAATTACATTATCACCGGGGTGACCAAGACCTTGATGCCAAAGGGAATGATTATTAGTAACTAGGGCAAAGGCTGAGGCGACAACATGTAAGGGGTATAGATCACCCATGCTGTCACAACGAAGGAGGGTTTGGCCGGTATGATAATCTTATACAGTGAAACCATAGGGATCAAAATCAATGGAGCATTTATTATCAGTGGTGAATTTCCGTACAGAAACAAGGTTTTTAATTATATTGGGTGTGACAAGAACATTTTTAAGGTGAGTGGGCGATATGGATTAGGGATTTGTAGATGTCCAGAGTGGGTAACAGGTATAAATGATCCATTTTCGACAATAACCGAATGAAAATTACGATTCAGATAAGAGGTTTGAAGGTTACCGGTGTGAGATGAAAGGTGAGAGGTTGCTCCGGTATCCATATACCATTGCTGATCATGAGAAGCCATAAGAAGTTTTTTTTCGATGAACGGTATGTGTCGATAAACAGTACACGCCGATAAACAGTACTCGTCGATGAACAGTACCGATGAACAGTACCCATCGATCAACATTTTTTTTATGGGAAGGAGAGGTGAGGAGCGTGTTATGAGAGAAAGAAGGAGAGGATTACGGGAAGATTGATATTAGGCTCTGATTACCATAAAGGATATTGATTTGCTTTGATTGATTGCTTGATTAGATAATAGCCAATCTATATATAGGATACAAATGAACCTTCTAGACTATGGGTTCGGGCCAATGGGCCGACTACACAAAATATACAATATAATATGTACTCCAATAAGAATATCAACTATAAATAATGATTCAATCTGCACACTTTTTGTAATTCATAAACCAAGAAGAATTCGTGAAACCAATGGCTGACATGTTTATGAAAAAACTCCCTTTTATGTGTTTGGGTGGCTGCAAGTCAAAAAAGCAACTCGAACAGGTTCACACACTGGCATCGGGGTCATTCCGGTGGGATCATCCAACATCATCATCTTTTAGTGTAACGTCCTCAGCTGGACCACCTTTGCAATGTAGAATACAGGGTGCTAATATTTCTTTTGGCTGCCTAATTTGCTCCAAGCCATTATCCAACCCAGTCTAGTAAGACTCCAACTTTATAATTACTTGTTTAATATACATTTATATAAATGGTCACTTACATTTTATTACTAATTAATACCACGTTTGTTTATGTGAATGTAGTGTAAAACCGAGCATAAAGTATGCTCCAAGTGCTACGAAGGGTTGAAGGATGGTAAGTGTGCATCTTGTGGCTCACGTTTTTGCGCTATCCGTGCTGCATGTATAGACAGTATAAGCAAGTTAGCAGAGGGCCAAGATCTGGAGGAGAACCCGCCCCCTCCAAGGTTGATAATGGAGCCAAATTTGATCAATTGCCGAATTTGCTTCCACCCGTTGTGTCGTCCGATTTACCTTGTAAGTAATCTTTGTATTCATAATAATTTCATATTCTTGTTATATATATCTATCTTATGCATGCATGTTCTTGTATTTTAATTCTCGTTATCTTTCAGTTCAACTCAAAATGATTTATCATTACTTATAATTTGATTGTATCATTGTAGTTCAGTTTAAGCCAACCCTACTCAATATGCCGTTAAATAAGACAAGTAAAAAAAAATCTCTTGTTTTTGCATTGTACTGTTATAGACTCGATCATAGCGGCTATAACATTACCACGGTCATGGATCAGCGGCAAACTGCATGATGGACACTTCTTATACAACTTGTTGTAGCAACTAAAGCATATGCTTTAGTTGCTACAACAAGTTGTCTAAGAAGTGTCCATCATGCAGTTTGCCGCTGATCCATGACCGTGGTAATGTTATAGCCGCTATGATCGAGTCTATAACAGTAGAATGCAAAAACAAGAGGTTTGGATGCAGCGAGACCATTAGTTACGATAAGAAAGATGAGCATGAAAATAAATGTACCTTCGTTCGTGTCTGATCTCTTTCTCATGTTTGATTAAGAAGCATTGATAGAAAGATGCAACAAAAGAGCAATATGTTAGAAAACCGATATTTTGATCCTTGTTTGAAGTTCTTTCACTTTTTCGATTCCAGTATGATTGTTCGTTTATGATGTTACTTATGGTACTCGTCTATATCTTTATGTGTTTTGCTTGGTTTAACCAACATGAACCATGCTAGTTATTGTAGGATTCGATCACCCTACAACCTGGTTACTAGTGCGGAATATATCTGATCTTGAAGACGAACACACCCCAGCAAATTATGTATGACAGAAAAGAAAAAGATGCACAATAATATAACCCTCGATATTATATGTTTATTGAGTAAGGAGAAGAATGAAGTACAAAACCCCTCCCCTCACCTCCTTTTATAGAGATGAGGGGAGAGAACAAACAGGTTGGAAGAATTAATGTGTGAAACACTTCCCCCCTCACCTCCTTTTATAGAGATGAAGGGGATGATGGGCTTGGGCTGTAAAGAAACCCAATAACCTTAATATGGCTATAATTAGAGCTAAATTTACACTAAACCCCCTAACCTATTGACTAAAGTGAATACTATATCTAACAATTTCCACCTTAGTATCACTATTAGTCAATACCGATACGCAACACCTTCGACCTCTGCTGGAACCTCAGACCGGGAACCGCCTTTTACCAAGGCACCAGTAGCAATTCCTGCTACTAAACTTAGCTCATATCCTAACTCTGCCAAAAGTCCCTTTAGCCATATTTCCTTCTTCCAAGCCCCAGTAAGTGTCATATACGCCACTTCAGTTGTTCACAAAACCATCATGTATAGCATCATAGCTTCTCAGCTTCCTGCACAACCTTGTATCATAAACCCATACGTTGTGATTGATCTACCCATGGCTTAGTCAAAATCCACAAAAACCTGTACGTCTGTCTGTAATCCACGATCAAACTTATCCAACATACCCACATCTGCAGATGCTATGTCAAGTCTCGTGCAGACCATCTGATACTCCTGGCTTCCAACCGCATATATACATGACCACTTACCATTCTTTTCCACATCACAGTCCCCTCCCCTGATAGACTACCCTCCAACGACAGTATGGAGTGCCCCTTCAACAAAGTCTGTACCAACTTTTCATTGTGAATCATAGACTATGACACCCTTAGAGTATTACCACTCTAATCCCTGATGATCTCTAAACCATGTATATTTCCCTTTGCTTTAACCAGCAAACCCTTGGTAATCCAGATCTCAGCCTTGCATCCGCAGGAAAAAACCATACCATCTATATAGAGAAATAGATGTATGAACATACCTGGTGTAGACTCCCAGTAATAGCCATCACTGTCGTCACTGCATTTTTTGCAACCGTTGCTGAGCACATACACATCTGATCGAGCATCCATATCATCTTTCAATGCAGCCTTCCACTTGGAAATTACCTCACAAGCAATTGTATCATTGAAAGTTAATGACTCATGCGCATAAATCTTCTCCACTGCAGCAACTGCAAAAGCAGCCTCATTACTGTCTTCTCTATACTGAATAGTTCCCATACTGAGTGTTGCTCCTTATCACGTGCTGGATAATAGTATATCATATCTTGAGTTTGTACTTCCTGTGAACCAGCTCCTTGATCGATATTCTCCTGAGGTTCCACCTCAAATATGATCCTAGCTGTTTCACCTTAAACTCAAATTCATGCAACACCTGCATTGAACCCGTGCCTACACCAGAACCAATGAAAGTTTTCTTATATTATCTACTTTTATTGAAACCCATATTCCTGTAAAGCACTACCTTTTAAGTAACGTCATCCAACCTTTAAGGCTTTATTACCCACTATACCTTTACGGTATCCTAAGAATATGCACTTGACCTTAACCGGTTCAAGCATCTCTTGCTTAATAGCAAGCCAACCAAAAAACCCTAACATATCTACATGTGTCTTAAATCCAATCGATGATGATGGTGACCCATTCACTACATATGTAGACATGGCTGTATCCTCTGCCCGAAAAACCTTGGACAGACGAGACTGAATCAGAAAACAACGTACCTTAGCTAAGAGTGTCACGTTTGTCTCCTTAACCAACCCATTCTGCTGCTGTATCACTGCAACACCCAAATGTTTGGCGACCCCACTCTTCGTACATTGTTGTGTGGACCTCTGATTACAAGAATCAAGAACATTACCCGTTAACGATTTCGAATGCCGGGCCTTCCAGGTCTTGTAGTGTCAAGTGAGTGATTCCTTGTCGTTTACAGTACCAATCCATAAACATCGCCATATCCCCGGTCTGAGCAAGTAGAGAGTTCTTATGTAGAGGTGCATATGTAGACTTCAGAGAAGAGGCCCAGTTGTTTGTTGGCATAGTCAGATCAGATGATGGAATATTCCAAGCAGGTTCTGGAGTGGCCGGTCTGTCTTCAGTGAGAGGTTTCCACCAGCTCTGCCTCAAGTTGACTGTAGGAATATGATCACGTCCTACCTCATCACCACTAGAATATGCTTGTTCATCTGCAGTGGTTTCATCATCCATATAAAGGCTAACCATTTAACCTTTTGTGAATTTACCTACACAAAACACGATCTAGCAAAGTAACCTGTTTGTAAAAAATCCTTGCTTTATCGATATAACCCTAAGAATAAACCTTCTTAGATATCGATCAAACCAAGAAACCCTTCAAAAAACAAAACCCCTTCTTAATCAAATATCGATTAAACCTTGAAAGATAAGACCATCCTATCATTATCGGCATCCCTTGATTCAAGAAAGCATATTGATCCCGACGATTTTAGATGTAACCCTTGTCGTACTTTTATTTATTTTGCGAAATAATTTCTTGTAACCTAAGAAACCTTGAACCTCGGGAAGTCTTGGACTCTATTCTCTTCGCTCACCCTTTGTTTATTCTCGCTCTCTACCCTCTGCTCGATATCATACACACGTACTGAACTATACATCTGCTCTCGATAACACAAAGTAAACAGCTGAGAGACACCCACCACACACTAGCTACAATATATCACACACGCTCTAAGCCTCTCGACTACTCACCTTGTACGCGAACCTGGGGGACAATCGAAGAACTCAAGAACCTATACCTGTCGATACCCTGCTGCTCCTTGACGTCAAAAAACCTCAACACCAAGAACTTTTGTTGTCGAGAACCTGGTAGCCCAAACAAATGAAGATCATTGTTCCTTTCCAGATATAATGAATAACAAAGGACCTCTTCTTGATCGTCCTAGCCCATTAAGCAGAGAACCCGCGAACTTGAGCTCTTGATTCCACTTCGTAGGTTTCGAGCACCCTACCAACATGGTTTACTAGTGCGGATAAATCTGATCTTGAAGACGAGACACACCCTTGTAGATTATGTAATGGACAGAAAGAAAAAAGATGCAAAAGAATCTCATACCCTACAATAATACGCTATATGTTTATTGAGTAAGGAGAAGAATGAAATACAAAACCCCTCCCCCTCACCTCCTTTTATAGAGATGAGGGGAGAGAACAAACAAGTTGGAAGAATTAATGTGTAAAACCCTTCCCCTCTCACCTCCTTTTATAGAGATGAGAGGGATGATGGGCTTGGGCCGTAGGGAAACCCAATAACCTTAATATGACCGTGAAGTCAGGTGAACACTATATTTTAAAACTGTTTTGGTCTTTCTATTTATAAACACTGGGGAAACATGTTTTATAAAAAAAACATAATATCATATTAGAACTGAAAAAACTTTAGAAAATAAAGTTATAAGGGTGATAAAATACGTTATTAACTCATATGAATGTTAGTTCCATCTCAATTGTAAACCTCATGGCGTTCTTTTTTATTTCGGTCACGGTTAGGACTCGTGTTTCATTGAACTTGCGTATATTTCCCGATTGTATCATTTTGATAAGGTGAGTTTCATAGCCCCACTTTTACTTGTTTAATACGCGTTTTAAACTATTTTTGGTGAGAATACAGGCTCTTTTATTTTAAATCAATACTAATACTTTTCAAGACCTTGTTGAGTTTATACCCCACATTTTCTGTTATGAACTAACACTTTACATTGTTTTGAAATACTTGGGAGTGAGAATACCATTGCTTGCTTTTGCTTCGGAACAAGTACTTAAAACTATTTAATATTGCTCTTAAGTTACCATATTGCCCCTTGAGTCCCCACTATCATGAACGATATTACCTTTGTATAAGCAAGGAATGTTGTGGTTAGTCTATTGGTGTTGAAAACCGCCGTCGGTTAAGTAACAACGGTTACCATGTCAACAACGGGCGCATTTCCATTTGAGGTTGTACTGAGGTGTTTTGGCAAAACATCGAATATTCCAGGCAGCGGACTTGTTAACAAACTTGTATCTTTGGTTAAGGCTTCGGTGTCATGAGCTTAGTGCAATAGTAATACTTTTCGTGTGATATTGTATTAGTTAAAATAGTCACACACTCGGAAACCTTGTAGTCGACACTGAAACTTTACTTAAACCTATTAACTCACCAACTTTATGTTGACGTTTTAGCATGTATTTCTTAGGTCTACTTGCTAGCATGTTGGGTTTTGTGTTTGAGTCACCGTTTGGGGTTGCGCCGGCATTGAGATTTCATTGCCATTGAACTTAAAATCATTTGATTGTTTTTCAAACTATCCTTTTTCTTTGTTGTGAAAACTTTGGAACATGCTTGTTAAAAACCTTATTATATCAATGAATTAAATGATGTACTTTTAAAATGACTCAATATAGAGGTCGTTCTGTATAAACTTGTGAAGTTGTGTTATCATACGTCATCCATAGGTTTACCTTCGCTGCGATATTTTTAGAGTGTGAGAACGTGTCCCTAACGCGACCTAAATAAACAGACGTATAAGGTACAATACGATATGATATATGATGCTTATGAGTGTTTGAATTTAGTTTTAATCACTCATATAAATTGCTAGTTGTATTTTTTATAAGTTTCTAGTGTGGAAAAAAACACTTAGTAATAACAAGTAATACACTTTTAACTATGGCCGATAATATGTGGGGTTGTCCAGAAAAGTACCCGATTTTAAACCGGTCATATCTCCTCTTTGCTCACATTAGACTCTATGTCTTCGCCTTCCCAACATTGTATGGCTACTCTTCCAGATTCAAAGTTTAAAGCATTCAAAAAGTTGTTGCAAGACTCGAAGTCAGCAGCTTGAGTTGCTGGATAACTACTTTTGTAAAATTTGTTTGAAAATGCTAAAAAATTCCATAATTTATAAACCTGTACAAAAATCTTCCAAAAACATTATAGTACATTGTTGTGAAAGGAAATTTTCAAAAAGGGTTGTTTAAAGTGATTAAAACGAGCTCACAAGTAGACCTATTTTTCTAGGGCAAATTTAGGGTTTTATTTACCTAAGTTTAAAAACAACTTTCACAAAAAAAAACAATCTTATAAAGGTGATATGTGATGATGCTTAATAAGTTACATAATGTAAAGTAAGATAAATGAGTTGCCTTACAGCTATTGTGGTGATTAGAAAGTCAAGAAGTGCACAGGGAACTTAACCCGGAAGCTAGAAAACCCTAATTTTGAAGTACCAAAACCCTAGTTCTTGTATAAACCCTTAAACAAGATATTGAAAACCCTTGTTTGAGCCTTGTTTTCTGCCGAGATTAGTGAGAGAAGAGTGAGTGTTTTTTGTGTTTGAATGAGTGATGAATTAACTAGCAAGAAGAGTCTTCTCTTATATATTATTTAGGGTAAAGTCAAAAGTATCTTTGAAAGCATCTCTTTTTGTAACCCCTAATGTGGATTGAGTGTGCATGGGGAGGGGAAATATCCCTTGAGTCGTCCAAATGAAAGACAAGGGGGGAGACACTAGGTGAAAGGACTTGGCTTAGATTGTTTGTTATTGGTTTAGGTTAAGCATGTATAAGGATGGGTGGTTTTACAAGGCAAAAGCATGGTGTTGGCTTTCCCCTTTGGGGTGGCCAGTTTCTAGAAGGACAAAGGGGATGGAAAAACATTTTTGAAGTGTAAAAATACTAGTGTTAATAATACATCAAGGTGGTGAGGGTATTGAGTATGTTGTGCATGCATGCATGTAATATAATGCAAGTATGAAAGACTTACGTAAAATTTGTAAAACCATATGCAAATGACTTATAGATCATGTTCATGAGAATAATAATGTACTTGCTAAACGTAGACTAATCATAGTCTAGAGACGGAATACGTTTAAAGATGTTTCTTGTTATACGCTGGATAACCTAATGGTTATAAGTAAAATCAAGTATTCACGTGTTCAAAGTAAAACGATTCAAGTTATTAGGTAAATGTTAACCTGAAAAATGTCAGTTGTCACAAATGTTACCAAGATGATAGTGACACAATTCTTAAACAGGTTAATGAAGCACGAGTCATGACAGGCACAAGAGTTGGGCGATCATCAAGATAGATGATGATGATGACGATGAATATGGTGATGATCAAGATGGTGAATGATATCTAACGAAAAATATACTTATTAAGCAAGGAGAAATGAAGACAATTTTCTCCTTTTTGTGTAACTTTATATGTATCTTGCTCACATGAGCTACCGATTTGGTAATCTCATAACATTAAAAAAAATTCTACACTCTGCGGCAACGCATGAGTGGAAATCCTTGTTCTCATTATTGTCCAAAAATTCATCATCAAGAAACTAAGAATCGCTATTTATGTTTTCACGTTTTCGTTTTCCTTTCTTGTTTTAATATAAGAATGCAAGTAGAACAAATGCAAGAAAATAAAACTAACGGGGCATCAAAAATAGGCATCAATAATATAAGTAACATTTAATAATATCAATTCCACAATCAACACACAAACACAATCAGACATATGTTCAAGAAAAAAAGTAGCAAATCACCTTGAATCAAAATAGATAGCCCGAGTTCGTCATTTAGTGAACGCTATAAATAAATACACAAAAGTCATGATAAAGCAAAAACAACCAAAGAACTAACACGTTCTAAAAACAAAGCATATAATCTTTAGAGACACAAACCTAACGGCAACAATTATTTGGAGAGAGCAAACCGTCGCCCCAAAAGATACGAATATGTGATACTGATCCAAAGATGTTAAACAAAGAAGATAAGGGAAAATGATAATGGAATACACATGTTAACTATGCATTTAACCCTACTAGTTAGTTACCCGCGTATAGCGGTGGCAATAAAAACTTTACTAACGTAACTTTTTACGCAATTTCTTACCCGCTTAGTAATTTCGTTTCACAACACTTTGAATGTATGTGTTCGTTGTATTTGTTCGTTTGGGTTTTCCGTAGCTTTCCCGCAACACCATATTAACATCATCATTCTCGCATGTAAAAAGACAACACTCTCTCCGAAAATATATAGTTTTAACGTATCAAGTTTATATTTAATTAAGGTTAAAGTTGTAAAAAATATAATCAACATAAAATAAACTCACTAAAAATGTAAAAAAAATTTATAAAAATATATTAAAATGGATGTTGAATTAAAAAGCACAAAATTTTAAAAAATATGGTGAAATCAGATCTTAATAAAATTAAATTGATAAAAAAATATTTCAATATGAAAATAAATATGATTTTTTAATCAAAAAGTGACACATGTCACCTTATGATGTGATTCTCTAAAATGAGATGGATGATCAAGATTGCACCTCCTTATCTTAATGGGTCCCACATTATAAATGTTTTATATAATACTAGTTGGATACCCGCGCATAGCGGCGGCGATAAAAATTGCTAACCCAACTCGCTTCGCAATTCCTTACCCGCTTAGAGAATTCGTTTGTTTGGGTTTCCGTAGCTTTCCCGCAACATCATATTAATATCATTATCGCTTGTATAAAGACTCACACACTCTCTTACCCATCAAACATTGTCTCAAAAAGTATATATCTTTTATGAATCAAGTTTGTATTCAAATTAAAGTTAAAGTTGTTAAAAAATTCAAAAATAAACCCACTAAAAATGTGAAAAGCTAAAAATTTATAAAAATATATCAAAATGAATATTGAATTAAAGATCACGAAATTTTAGAAAATATGATGAAATTAAATCATAATAAAAATAAATAGATAAAAAGATATGTCAAATTGAAAATAAAAGTAAATTTTTAATTAAGAGTCATGAAAAACGGTTAAATCGTGAAAAATATTTGACCCGAAAAAATTTTGAAACCGGGAAAAAAAATTGTAAGTGCATACCCTAACTTGAATTCATGAATCCGCCACTGAAGGTGAGAAAGTTGATGAAAGTTGACAATGTCTTTTACTCAAATCAAGTTAACTTGAATAAATTGGTTTTGATATAAAGAAATTAAAGTCGGAAAGCCTTCATTGTGGACTTCGGTTACTTTTACCAAAGGCGATTTCCGATCTACCTTCCGGCGGGTTCAAACGCCATCATTACTTTTTCAGATCTATTTTCAATAACTCATCTATTCATCACCACTCAATCCCATGAATTACCTTCAATCTAAAAAAATAAAAAATTATTTGAATCTTTAATCTTGGCGATCCGAATGGAATATCATAGATGGGACACTATAGTTGGGACGTCATAGGTGGTACATCCTTGTGGTGGGACACCAGAGGCGGGACAACAAAAGTGACGTGAAATGAGGAATGAAAAAACGTGATAAGGCGCGATAAAACGTGATGCGTGGAGTTTTTTTTAATTCATTTTCGATAAAAATTGTATTTTTATATAAAAATGAAAAAGATTACATGCAAAGATATTTTTTTGACTTTATTCCTTATGTATGACACTTTTTGTAAACTCTATATTTGAAATATGATATAAATATATCAATTTATAAATATTTTCATATTTTGTGTCACTTTAAGTCACGTCTTGAAAAACGTCATGACTCGACATGGCTCGTAAAGGCGTAAGGCTTGGTCATGCCGTCATGCCACGTCTCACGCTATTTATAACCTTGAAATCAAGACACAAATATTAAGGGTATAAAAGTCATGACACATTATTTTGAGTGTGCAAATAAATTAGTGAAGTGTGCAAATCACCTCCTAATTATAACTCATGTTTCCTTTTTGGGTTGTTCTAAATCAATTATCCACTTTTAAAAATAGATATGAAAGTTAGATTAAGTTAATCATAATCACTTGAGGCGATAATTAAAAACTTTAAATTATAAATTAATTGGTTCATGGTAAAACTATCATTGGGCAAAAAACAAGAGAGAAAGTTGTAATAATGATGTTTTTCTTAAACTTTACGTTTTTTTGTCGGCGTACAATAATTATGGGACGGAGGGAGTACATTTTTTAGCATCTTCTTTAATTGGCGCATGCTAAATGAATGGCTTGGGGTTTGGCATGAAAGTGAGCAGTGTGGTAACAAGAGTTTAGCTAAAGCCATTTGCATGTCACATGAGAATGACATGGTTTCCCACGCCACCATACCCACCCCTTCTAAGTGAGGAGTTGGAAGAGTCTAATTTATTGACCCAAGAGTAACGATGAAAATCTATGTTTTGTTTTTAATGGAATACAAGCTACAAGTATGGTCAACTCAATAATGAAAGTCAATGGAAGTCAAAGTCAAACCATATCACAGCATTGTCTAAAACACCAAAAGTCCCTATGTACATTTTTCAGTTAGTTATAGTCACTTTGAATGTTTGGTAGTATAAATAGTTTACCCTCTCATTTCTTGTAATGTACTGTAACAAATTCATTTCACACAATCAATAATATTCTCTCAATTCATTTTTATGAAATGGTATCAGAGCTACATCTCCGGTGACCATAACTGCTTCTAACCATCACAACAAATTCAAACAACCACCCTAACAACCCTAACAAACAATCAAGAACCACCGTAACAAAATTTCCCCAAATTTAATCATCTTCTTTGATCATACACCCCCCCCCCCCCACCCCCAAAATCTTAACAATCATGATGGTTAGGACCACCACAACAAACACCAATTACATCACCAACACAACACTGTCAACACCGGAGAATCAAGCTCTCAGACTGAAGACACAAACTCGACTAATCACCCCTTATTTCTTCCTCTAAATGATCATCCAGGGTTAATTTTGATCTCTAAGAAACTTCTTGGATCAGAAAATTACAGTTCATGAAGACGCTCAATGACGATTGCACTCAACGCAAAGAACAAGCTCAAGATCATTACCAAAGATTATCCAGAACATGATTCTGAATCACCTTTTAAGAGCTTTGTGGCAAAAGGAATAATGACAGATCATATCTTAGGATTTTTACAATTTTATGGACCTGATAAGTAACAATGTATGTTTTGTTGAATACTGCTTCTGCTTTGTGGTATAAAAATTGCTAAGAACACTAACTCCCACGTGATGGTCATAGGGATTTACAGCTAAGTAATGACATAGCCCTTAGTTAAAGCAATCAAAGTTGCTTTGTTGAGGTTCTTTTTACTAGAAATTGAAAGGCTATTGGGATGAAATTGATGCATTAGAAGCACCATACATATGTGTTTGCAACTGTACTTGTGAAAATGATAGACTAAATGGTGATAGGGAGAGTAGAAAGAGACTAATTCAGTTTTTAATGAGATTAGATGAAAGCTTTGCAAATCTAAGAGGTCAAATCCTATTAATGCAGCCCTTACCTAATGCTACTAAGGCTTATGGAATGCTAAGACTGGAAGAAAAGCAAAGAGAAACATTTACACCTATGCAAACGGCACCTACTGTTATGTCTACCTACACAAATGCCAATCACTCTTCACAGCATCACTTTAGGCAAATGTATGCGTTTATTGTATTTTATAATATAGTTTTTACCAAGTTTTTTTTTATTATGTACATTATAAAACTCGAATCTACCTGACACGTACTAACGGGCAGAAGAGCTCGATATTGGTTAATTATAAATGGTAAATCCCTTGGAGGTAGTCCCAAGATGCTAAGTTTGTAGATTTGTTTTAATTTAAAATGTCACGTTTAGAAAATGGTTTTTGATTTGATTTGAAATGAATTTAAAATAACAATAAAATTAAATACTAAAAATTAAAAGAGTTGGAGATATCAGGACGAGAAAAAGGTGTTACCTCTAGTTACTTATTAACTACTGTTATGAAACGTTTCTGTGCTATGTTAAACTGGTTTCATTACGTGGTTTCTATGGTCGATAAACACTGATAAGCATATATTGGTCTATCCTTATAGTTCATGTGTATTTCCGACTAAGTCTAAATCGTATAGGAGGTAGGATATCCAGGTTGCAGTGATTATTGACCAAATATTCTAAAAACTGTTCTAATGTAACCTATACAGAATATTAACATCTTGAGAGAGTTCGTGCTTTTTAAGTATATTGAGTGATAAGTGCGGAGACCAGTTACTTCCTACACTAGGGGTCGAAGTCATAAATCCTCTCTAGTACCCGATGGATCTCATATTGACTAGATAATCTAATAATCGGGCAAGCCAAGTCAAACATCCGTCACTACCACAAACAGGGATTAAAGATAGTCAAAGAATATCTAACGAAACCATAATTTAACAGGAAACAAACATCATAACAATTGTAATTACATAACTAGGCCAGCACTTTAAGTGCTTAGCCGCTCATGGTAACGGAAACACAGCAAAAAATAGAAGTAATCATAGATTGAAAGCTCATAATTCTTACAGTATTCGTATTTGAACGATTAAATACAAAAAATAAGTAAAGTATGATCTCCCTTGGACTCCAGGTGGAATTCTTCTAAGGTTGGAAGCCTTTGTCGCCTCTTCAATTGGTTGTGGAGGAAGTGATATCGGAATATCTTGAATGAGGCCTTTATTTATAGGTATCGAACCTGTTACGGCGTAATTGATAAAGGTGTTACGCCGTAACCTTCTTACACGACATTCCATATTTAAGCAGTTGTTACGGCGTAACCAGATATGGTGTTACGTCGTAACCTTCAAATAATGTCCATAAGTACATGATCTTCCTTCAATATTTGTAGATCTTCATGGTTACGGCGTAACCCTGTAGGGTGTTACGCCGTAACTCTATCTATGGTTAAGGATTTCCTTCC
Organism: Tanacetum coccineum; assembly: GCA_026074375.1. NCBI lineage: Eukaryota > Viridiplantae > Streptophyta > Magnoliopsida > Asterales > Asteraceae > Tanacetum > Tanacetum coccineum. The sequence continues at coordinate 20,417 of BQNB010075336.1, forward strand.
AAATTCATGGTTTACGGCGTAACTAAGATATGGGGTACGTCGTAAAGTTGTCCTGGATCTTCGTACTTGCCTTAAAATATGTTACGGTTTGTTGTTGTAAAACAATTTTTTGTGTTATCGCCGTAACATTCTTTAGAATATACTCTTTATGCTTTTTCCTTGTTTTTCACTTTTCTGCATTTCAACTGGAAAATGACAAATTGATAGGAAAATATCTTATTTTTGATGTTAGTGAAACATTCTACAGGCTAATATAGGGGGTATGTTGCACAATAAAAGTATTAAATATTTATGTTATCAATTATCCCCACCACTTGACTTTTGCTTGCCCTCAAAGTTAGAACCTGTTTTAGAACATTTCATAAAGTTTACTAGAGATATAACTTCAAGTCATTGAATTTATAAAATTCTTATGCTTGAATAACATCAATAAGCCGAACACCTCAGAAAGGAATAAAAAGTCACTCACTTCTCACTTAGTTCTAAGTGTTTCATTTTTTGGGTGATCGCGCAATTGCACAGTCATTAGCATGTATTATTATAAGCTTTGGACATGTACACAAAATCTGCACCAGTTAGAATTAGGGGCTAAATAATTCTCGAATGCAACAAGGGTGATAATTAAGCACGTCAAGCGTTAATTAAAGTTACGGTTTGTAAGGTTTTGAATACATTTTTATACTTTTTCAAAATGTTACATTTTAGACCCTTAAGAATAAATATGGCAAAATATACCCTTGGAGTTTGCACTTTTACTAGTTTGGTCCTTTAAGTTTAAAAGATATACAAAGTAAACCTTGCACTTTGAAAAGTGACATAATAGATCCCTATAGTTATAACTTTGATAAAATGACATATTCAGCTTCTTAGTTTTAACTTTCAAAAATTTTTGATATCACCCACTTGCATGGAATACTTGCAAAAACAAGTCCATAAATGCCATGCAATGCGGGGGGGCGATTATTTTAAGTTTCTAATTGATATTAGCAGGTTACAGCTTGTTAATATAATCTGAAATATGAAGGTTTAACATAATGAAAGTTTAAAATAACGATTCGTTAAGCTAGGAAGCAAAACGGGTCAAATTAGGGTTTCAAAACGTAAACGCGCGGTTTTTAAGATCAAATTCTTTCAATAATCAATAATGTAGTTATATTAACATTAATTAAGCATGTTTGGATGGATTATAACAACATTTAACCATTATAGCATTTTTAGTTTTAGAAAAATGTTAAAATTAGGGTTTCGGGTGTACGGTTTTGGATCAAAATGGAAAATGAGCATGAATTGAGTTATGAAACTTTAACAAGAGTTTATTTAGGATCATATGAATATTATAAGAGTGTAGGATCAGAAGTGGAACATCCAAAACCAGGGTTTGAGCTTATAGCTTGGAAACGGGTCAAAATTGGGACTTTTAGCTTCGTACGCCTAGAATAATGACTCCCGGGCTTCTTTTCTTGGTTTCTCTTGCTTCACTTCTGATATTGAGGCTTCATAGGACACTCTCTAGATCTTCTTGAGCAAAGGATTGCGATGCTAGAAATGGTTTTTGAGGAGGAGTGGGGGATGAGTAAGATATGAGGCATAACCCCCTCTATTTATACTATTTTTGAAATTTAGAGGCCAAGGTGAGAGGGTAAGGTGTCTCATTTCTGATCTAGCTGAGTTAGAGGAGCTATAAGGTTGATGTGGTGATGCTATGGTAGTAGAATAGGTGATGTGGAAGTTGTTTTGGGTGTTTCTTTGCCACGGCAAGACTTAAGGCCAAAGGGTGATCATGTGGCTTCATTATAGACCAAGAAATGGTCATAGAAGCTGGGTAAGCTACTTAGGAATGTAGTGGTGCTTGTCATTGAGGTGCTAAAGTGCAAAGGAAAGCTTAAAATGGGTTATTTTGCAAGAAAAGGGGCCACGGGTTCAAGTAGGGCACGAATTGTGTTTCTATGCTTGGATTTCGTGTATATTTGTAATGTAATGATGGATTAATGTTTGTAAGGATTGTATTAAGGATTAATAACAAGAATTGATAGGTGGTTCGAGTTTAAAATGGGCGAAAATGAGTAAACGGGTCGAATGTTCAAATTAGGGCACGTTTAGGGTTTCTTGCTTTTATCTCATGTATAAATGAAATGAAATGATGGAATGATAATTATATATGATTATTAATATTGTAAATTAAGTTATTACAACTTATTTGAGTGGTGACTGAGGTGTTTAAAAATGGATTAAACCAAGAAAGGGGTCATTAGTTTATATTTTAGCTCGGGTTAGTGGTTCGCCTAACTTGGATTTCTTATAATTTCGATATAGAGAACATAGAGAGATACTCGCGCTCTCTCTGCGCTCGCGGGCTCTCAGCGATGAGTATCGAGAGATGAGAGATGTTGTGTTGTCTTGATAGATTGTACAAGATTCCTTGGGAAAACGGAGGTAAAACGGCTATTTAGACATCGTGCATTTATGACTTGTACATTACGCTTTAAAGGACCTGTACCTTATTTTGGAGGGAAGTTATGTGTGAGGTCATCTCTCGCGTCGTCGCGCGCTAGTATGACTTGTATATATGCTTTAGTAGCTTGTACATTTGCTTTAGATATTAACCTTTCATGCAATTAGGGTTTAGAAGTATATAATAACGGTTTAAAGCCCGTTTTGATATAACGTTGCGAATAGTACATTATAAGAGTAATGTACTTTGTAATAATGATATTAGATATCGACTGATATGTTTATGATGTTTACTTGACTTTTTAAATAGATATAGATGGCATAGGTAGGTTGCGTGAGCTCGTCTACTTTAGTTATGCAAGTTACATTGCATATTGAGATATTGGCAATGCAAGTAATGTAATAAAGCAAAAAATTTCCCCGTACAATTATGATCATAGTAAAATAGGTTGATTTTGCATTTGATGAAAATTTTTGGGTTGTTATAGTCTCCACCCCTTACAAAAATCTTGTCCCGAGATTTAGCTGGATGTCGGAGAGATGTCAAGGAATGATTATGAATTTGTAAGAGAGTTGTTAATCATGTGGGATATAGATTTGGAAATGAACAGATGATAAACGTAATTATGATAATGATAAGTGAAGAAAAGGAATTATTTGTACAAACGTATTCAAAGAATGTTGTTTGTACGTATGTCATATACTTAAGTCTAGTTATTTATAATTTGTCACTTACAAAGATAAGCGTCCAAATCCTTGTAACTGAGAATTTATGAATTCATAGTTAGGAGATTTATAATTTCCTTATTCAAATGAAGAAGCGTCCTAATTCATTTCAATAATGTATGTCCATTATAAATTGTCTTTATATGCACTAAAATATGATATACATAACGGAATGTGTAAGATATAATATGTGAGAGATTACTTGTTACTGACGACCTATTGTCGGGTGATATCACTAGATAACAAGATGTAACAGAATTATCACTTTATTATTCCATGGATAACTTTACATATGAAACTTTTAAAAGAGTTGACACTTATACTACGTGTCTCGAGATAGGATTCTAGATAAAAGTAACAAATGACAAGGATTGTAGCTTGATGTTTGGAGTTTTCAAACTTATGAAGTGTGTTTCAAAAGATTATGGTGATGAACTTGAATATCTTCGAGAGTTGTTTCTAGGGTAGAAATCCTAAAGGAACAAAAGCAAACTTGTCTCTAAGTATGCTTTCCTGTGGTCTTGTTGTTTGCTTTTGAGCACTGATTCGCATAATATCCTTTCTTTCTACAAGCATTACAAGTTACGGATACCAATTGTAGGTTGTTTCTAGTGGCTGGTCTTTTGTTTCTGCAATTCTTGGTCAGATGACCTACTCTATTGCAAGTCCGACACTTGACAGTGCAGGGTCCTATGTGATGCAGGGTGCACCTTTCACATAGGGGACGATTCCCAGTATACCCATTGGTGGCAGCATAAGTCCTGAAGGTTTCTTGCCTTCTATTCTGCTGTTGGTGGTAATCATTGTTACGGTTGTTGTTGTTATAGTTATTCTGATAGTTGTTGTTGATGATGTTTCCCTTATCCTCAAGCTTTCGTTTGTGATTATTGGTTTCTTGCACAGAATCATGCCTTATTATCTGATCCATTAACCTCTGGGCTATGTTGGTGGCTTCCTCCAAAGTTTGAGGCTTCGAGGCAGTAACATTTCCTTCAATACTTCTGGGTAATCCACTGATGAAGACTTCCATAAGTTTCTCGGTGTTTGGTACCATGTTTGGGCATAAGACGGCTAATTCCTGGAATCTCCTAATGTAAGTCTTAAGATCATTTCCTTTTACAACCAAGTTGTAAAATTCGTCTTCCATCTTCTTGACTTCAGTTCGAGGGCAATACTTATTGGTAAGGTGCCTTTTTTATTGGTCCAATTTGATTTGATTGGGTTGATTTCTTTCCAATTGGTTGAAGGGTATGAATTCCACCAGGACATGGCACATCGGTTAAAGTACCGGTAGCAAATTTCACTTTGTTTTCCTCGGCACAGTTGCTACGAGAAAATACCGATTCAGTTCGCTCAAACCAGCGAATGAGGCTAACTGCTCCTTCTGTACCATTGAAGTAGAAAGGTTAACAGCTAATGAACTCTTTATAGTTTCCTGTTTTTTGCTACAGGAGTTCCAGTATTTGTCGGGTTATGTTCCTGTTGGATACTAGACTTGCCATTGTTGCAAGCTTGTCGCTATTCAGAGCTGAGGAAATGCCGATCAGTAATTCAGTTGCTGGGATGTTAGCTATAATAGTTTTTTGATGTTCGGGCAGCTATCGTTATGGCCGGTTGTTTCAGATGTTGAAGTTACTTTTAGGAGGCATTCTATCAATCACTGAAGATAATAACACGTAGTAAGTATGACATCAAAGTTTTGAAGGTTAATACTTAAAAGAAAAATGTGTTTGCTTTAAAATGCTTAAAGAGAAATGCTTATTTTTGGATTTTAAGCACTTAGAGGTTAGGGTATGATTCATAATGATGAAGACGGAGATAATGATGCAAATGATGGAGATGATGATAAAAGAGAGATAAACTGGAAATAAGGTACGTAACGGGATTGCCTTTATAAGTAACTTGCCTTCTTACAGCGATATAGAGTAGAGAGAAGGATTTTGACAAGTGTTTTTATTTATACCACACATCCCGTGGCTAGGATAAAGCTATAACTAGTTTGTTTATTTTGAGCCGGTAGATGATATCCTAAAGATCCTCCTGATCTGTTTGGTGACGAGCTTGGTTCTCCTCAATGCTTTGTTCAAGATTGGAAATTCAGTTGTGAGCAAAAGCAATCTTATCTCGTTGCCCTAATTGCTTCCTTTGAAGTTTGATAATCTGAGAACGGACTTTCTCAAGTTCAGTCTTTAGCTTGTTATCTTCTTCCATTTCTCCAATGCGGTAAAAAGAGAGTTCTTCTAAGTAATTCAAATATCTTCGATTTGATTCTCATGATGCTTCAGATGTATCTTACTTGAACTTTTTCCTATTTCAAGTATCTGAGGTGGGGTAGGAGTATAAACTGAGAGAGATGGTGATACCAAATCACAGGTTTGATTCTGAGATGAATTAAATAACATAGTTGAGGAAGAAGATGGGAAATGGATTTGCTTCTTAGGTGGTAATAATTCTTCAGGAACAAAGAAATATTGGGGATCAAATAGTAGTGATGGTGGTAATACTGGAGATGGAGTTAAAATAGCTGATGGAGTAATAGGATCTGGTAATGAAATAGGTAATTCCTTAACATAAAATGCTTGTACGTCCTTCAAACAAGGATTGTTGTAGAAAGGTGAGAATACTGGTGGGATCATATTAATCTATACAGTATTTATTCGAAGAGTTAAAAGAAATGCTTCTGCTGAGTGGGGAATTAATGATTGGTACCGAAGTATAGTTAAGAATATTCATAGAGGAAAAAGCATCCTCAATATCGGAAGTAGAGCGGTTGGGAGAAGACATCGTTCTGATAACAACCCAATTATAAATAACATAAGTTATTTATGTGATAGTATAATATAATTTATGTATCTTTACATACATGCTTCCTGAATGTAGTGTCGGAGACTTTGCTCCTCGGACTGCAGAAAAAAGAAAATGTGGTTATAGTTAAGGTTTTGACATATATAGCAGCGGAAGCTAATCTGGGGTATTATTTCATGGATACAACAATCACAATCATAGAAAACGACTCAAAAGAGACGTTGTTCAAAAGATACGTTATCATTCATTTAAAATCAGAGTTTTACACTGCAGGACCCAAATTGTTACTACAATGTGCATGATAAAACAAGTTTTAGCCATCTTCATGTCCATTTCCACTTGCTACCCGTGGCCATAAGGTTTATCAAATTCTGAGAAACACAGCTCAAAAAGTCAACTAATAGTGAGTTGAACATTCATAGGTTTGATATTAAATAGTTGAATACAAGCATCATAAGTAATTCAGTTATAATAGCATTTGTCATCGTAACTGCGTTATAGTGTGGGCGTATTGGTTCGTATTTATAACACCCGATATTTGTATAATTGCATACGAATCACCAATTATCATGGGAAAATGGTATTGTGTTATTGTTATTGTTATGGTCATGGTCTCGTTATTTGTTATTTTTATTGTAACATAAGAGATTGTACACCGATATACACCCCACCATGGCTCACACAAAACCGACTTGTGTATATATATACCCAAAATGATGTGGTATATATATATAGAGAGATAATGGCCCTCGCGTATGCTCACCGCAGTGACCTATGATCAGATGCACCCTCTGTGTGTCATCCTCTAATGAAATTCAAATATGTGGGTTTGGTTACTATCAGCTATGTCCATCCTGATACATTACGTCTCCAGGATTCGTGCATAGTGTCACTGATAGCTCTCTAATATGTGTGTAACACACAATATTCATACACGCGTTCACCCGTAAGTGGATTAATGGTCCATGATAATGAGGGACTTTGGCAGTATAGTAAATTAGACATTAGTCGTAATGTTAACAGGTTAGCATATAAACTTGGAAAAATTACTTGTTTCGTAAATTTATATAGCATGTATCCCCCTCGCGGGTTTATGAAAACATTAAAGAGATTGAAAAGTGAGGCTATGAACTCACTAAGTCTTTAAAAAGTAATCACATTGTTATAAGATAAACGAGTATGTAAAAGAGTTTGTAACAAGCATGTATCCCCCTCGCGGGTTTATAAACATAGATACTCTAGATACATAATAAAGGCGAGGTTATGAAAACTTCACCTGATAGGTAGTTGTAATAAATATTCCAAAATGAAAGCTGACGACCTTATCACAATCTTAACCGGGATGGTTGATATAGCAAAATGATAGTAAACAACTACGGCAAGCAACCTGAGTAAATATGTCAAGTATTGTACTCTAGAACTTTGATTCTAAGAGTTTAATATTGTTATAAGTTTGATTGGAGAGTTTGGAATTATTGTATCACCGTTCGGGCCATCATAATTCAGAGGTCATTCAGTAAACGTTTGAGGAGCTAGGGCACTTTAAATCGTAAACCCAACAACTCAGTCAGAACGTAATACCAAGATGAAACCCCTTAATATGAAGCTCCCTAGTATTGTGATACGATATAATTGGTTTTAAGCGTTTTGCTTGATAACTGGAAACGATAAGCACGTCAAGCGTTAATTAAAGTTATGTCTTATAATGTTTTGAATATATTTTTATACTTTTTCAAAATGTTACATTTTAGACCCTTGAGAATGAAAAATGGCAAAATATACCCTTGGAGTTTGCATTTTTACGAGTTTGGTCCTTCAAGTTTAAAAGATGTACAAAGTAAACCTTGCACTTTCTAAAGTGACATAATAGACCCCTATAGTTATAACTTTAGAAATATGGCAAAAATAATCCTTGTACTTATAAGTTTTCAATAGTTACGGTATATACCCCTTGCATGGAAATGATTTACAAAACAAGTCCAAAATTCATAATAATGATATTTTTCAATATGAAAAGTAATTTACAGGTTATAGCTTATTAATATAAGCTAAAATATGAATATTTAACATAATGAAAGTTTAAAATAACGATTCGTTAAGCTAGGAAGCAAAACAGGTCATATTAGGGTTTTAAAACGTAAACGCGCGGGTTTTAAGTTCAAATTCCTTCAAGACTTGATAAAGTTGTTATATTAACATTAGTTAAGCATGTTAGGATAGATTATAACAATATTTAACCATTATAACATTTAGTTTTAAGAAAAACATAAAATTAGGGTTTCGGGTGTACGGTTTTGGATCAAAATGGAAAATGAGTATGAATTGAGTTATAAAACTTTAACAAGAGTATATTTAGGATCATATGAACATTATAAGAGTGTAGGAGCAGGTATGAAGATCATAGAACCTGGGTTTGAGCTTATAGCTTGGAAATGGGTTGAAATCAAGACTTTTAGCTTCGTACGCCTAGAATAACGACTCCCGGGCTTCTTTTCTTGATTTATTTTGCTTCACTTCTGTTCTTGAGACTTCTTAGGACCTCTTAGGAACTTATTTGAGCAAAGGATTGATGCTATGATGGGTTATAGAGGAGGAAGTGGGGGATGAGTTAGAATGAGGGGTTTATGCCCCTATTTATAGTCGAATGGAGCTTGGAGGCCAAGGAGCCTTAGTGATTAAGGTTAGGACAGATAGGGGAGCTAGAGAGTGACTTGGAGAGGCTACATGATGATTTTCCAAGGCTAGAAACTAGCTTGAAGTGTTGTTTGAGGTCTTATGGTGCCGCGGGTAAACAAGAGAGAAAGAGAGGTGATGTGGCTCATTTTTGAACCAAGGAATGGTTATAGTAGCATGGTAAGCTGATTAAGAGAGTGAGGTGCTTGTCATTGAGGTGCTTGTTTGCAAGAGAAGTTTAAAAATGGGTCAAAATGCAAAGATTTTGGGGATGCGGGTTTGTTTAAGCTTATTAGGGCTCGAATTGAGTTTTTGAGCTTGGATTTCAAGTACATTTGATCAATAATGATAGATTAATGTTCTTAAGACTCGTATTGAGGATTATTAATAAGAATTGATAGGTGGTTCGGGTATAAAATGGGTGAAAACAAGTAAACGGGTCGAATGTTCTCATTAGGGCACGATTAGGGTTTCTTTGATTCAATTCGCATATAATTGAAATGAAATGATGATAGAATATGATTGATAATGTTGTAAATTAAGTTATTACAACTTATTTGAGTGTTGGTTGAGATTAATAATGGATAAAAACGAAGAAACGAGTCATAGTTTACTATTTAGCTTGGGTTAGGGTTTCTAACTTGGATTTCTTGTAATTTCATGAAATGAGAATGAATATGGATTGTAAATGAAATATATGTATGCTTGTAACTTGTACTTGATAGATTATACAAGATTCCTTGGGAAAACAGAGGTAAAATGGCTATTTAGACATCGTGCATTAATGACTTGTACATTATGTTTTAAAGGACTTGTACCTTATTTGGGAGGGAATGTATTTATTCAAATGAGATGTTATATGACTTGTATATATGCTTTAGTAGCTTGTACATTCGCTTTAGATATTAACCTTTCATGGAATTAGGGTTTAGAAGTATATAATAACGGTTTAAAGCCTGTTTTGATATAACGTTGCGAATGGTACATTATAAGAGTAATGTACTTTGTAATAATGATATTAAGCTATCGACTTGATATGTTATGATGTTTGCTTGACATATAAATAGATATAGATGGCATAGGTAGGTTGCGTGAGCTCGTCTACTTTAGTTATGCAAGTTACATTGCATATTAAGATATTGGCAATGTAAGTAATGTAATAAAGCAAAAAATTTCCCCGTATAATTATGATCATAGTAACATAGGTTGATTTTGCATTTGATGAAAATTCTGGGTTGTTATAATGACTCTCCAGGAGACAGTACTCATTGTGGAGGAGGAGGCCTATGCTTCCCGGGAGGCTTGGGCTCACTTGATAGGATTGAGTCAGGCAGTCCATCATGAGCTTCAGACCCACCGTGACCATGTATATGTACACGAGACCCAGATCCAGGCACATCAGACACAGCTACAGCTGCAGGGTACTCTTATTCAGACACATCACCAAGTACATGAGACTCGCTCTCAGATGCAGCAGGCTGAGATGGCAGAGCTTCAAGATACTGACCGTAAACATAAAGGACAGATAGTAGATATTATCTGAGTGATGAGAGACATGACACGAGAGATAAGTGACATGCAGGCCGATTTGTTAGCACTGCGAGAGCAGCAGAGGAGAGCTAGAAAACCAGGACCAGATGTTAGAGTTCCAGATCACCAGGATGCTTCTAGAGATGTGGATAGTCACATCTAGTAGTTTATGTCATTTTACTTTGCTAGCAATTGTTCAGGCATGTTAAGTATTAGGGGTTCTCCCCGCAAGCATAGCCTTAGATCTTTTGTATTGTATTTTATGTACCAAAAACTATTTCATGTAAAATTTTCCAAGTTATGAATGAAATAGAAGTGTTATGTTATACTATATACCTCTCTTGTGTTGTTGTCTCATCTGTAAATTATTGTATATCTCGTCATGATTATGACCTCACATTTTATCTCTTGTGATTTAGACGAATCATGGCACATGTGACAAGAAGAGGACCAAATACCTCACCTAACAACACCAACCCAAACAACATGACTCCAGAATCCGTTCAAGCTATAATGGATCAAGCTCTTCTGCGAAACTCCACCAATGGAGATGGAAGCCACAGTTCGTACGGGGATACCGAAGGAATGTGCAAACTGCGCGCCCTTGTTTCTACGCTGACTTTATGAAATGTCAACCTTTGAACTTCAAATGGACTGAAGGCGTTGTCGGTTTAACCAGGTGGATTAAAAAGATAGAGTCAGTCTTCAATATTAGTGGTTGTGCTATTGAAAATCATGTTAAGTTTGCCACCTGCACTCTACTAGGTGCTGCTTTGACTTGGTGGAATGGTCAGATAAGAACCTTAGGTCCTGAGGCATATTCAATGACTTAGGAAGTACTCAAGAAGAAAATGACAGACAAGTATTGTCCACAGGGTGAAATCAAGAAACTAGAAATC